>JARQWZ010003389.1:30000-163934 GCA_033150135.1 Gobio occitaniae | reverse complement strand
GAGAGAGAGAGAGAGAGAGAGAGAGAGAGAGAGAGAGAGAGAGAGAGAGAGAGAGAGAGAGAGAGAGAGAGAGAGAGAGAGAGAATGCTGAATTACCATTTATTATTAAGCACCGAAGGTGCGGAGCCCCTCTTGAAACCGTTAGATGATTTCTTATTATTATTATTCCGCCATAGAAGTCTATGGCAGCCCATAGATCATATCCAGACAGTGTTGACAAAAAAACATGGAATTCAAGTTGATTCGTCAAATCGTTTTCGATTAACACACAAACAAATTTTACGTAACACTTGCAAAAACACACTTAAGGCTATATCTCCGCAACGCTTTATTGTATTCAAACCAAACTTGGTACAAGTCATCACAAGCATGACCTGAGGCAACATGCAGCGTTTCGGCGCAGCGCCACCTACTGGTCCGGAGATACAAAAAATGGCTAGTTTTGCTTATAACTTCTGAACTGTTTGTCAAAAAGTCATTAAAAAAAAGTCTCGTTAGATTCAGGACAGCATGCCGAGTCGTCTGATATCAAATTTTACCATATCGGCCATTTTGACTGTCGGCCATTTTGAATTATGTGCTAAAATGCTGTATTTTATGAAGGAATGAACGGATTGTTAGGAAACTCAGTATGGGTCATCAGCGCGATGCCCTGAATATATTATAACTTTGGCTGAGATTGACTTATTTTCATGGGACTAACTTTTTTTGTCTCCTGAATCCTTGCCGAGTCCAACGCGGTAATTTAGCGCTTAAAAAACGTTAGCTGATATCTTCGAAACCGCTAGTCCGACTGAGACTAAACCAGTGCCAGAAAATCGAAAACATAGGTCGATAGCGATATGTTAATGCCCAAATGTCAAAATATTGATAGTAAGGGGGAGTACAATCCAATCAAAGTCAGGTGTCAGTAATTTTTTACATGTTTTTTCATTTAAATGTCTATAACTACAAAACGAAATGAGATATTTTCACCAAAAATGACAAACACATGTATGGGCTCACTCCGATGACACATAAAAAAAATTGTAGGATTGTGCCTCTTAGTGGCGCTATAATAGAACAAAACATGACATTGGTACTATACAACTCAATGTTTTAATTTGGTGTTTCAACGTTTTTGCTTCAAATGTCTTCACTCATTTTTTCAGTTGGTCTGCTGCTATCTTCCTTGTTTGCTTCTGTTGCGCTTGGCCCCGTTAATGGCTGCTTGCAGCTATATTTTACATTTATTATTGCTGAATAACTGAATTACTATTAAATTAATATACAACTAATTAATAAATATAACTAATGAATATATTTTATAAATTGGTTTTATTCAGAGACACAGAGAGAAAAACGTAATAAGAAAATGTAATAAGACAATTTCAGAGGTGTTCATTTGAACATATTCAATTTTAATGTCCATAAATTCCTTTTTTTTTTTGTTGCAAGAAAAAGAAAGGTTTTTACAGACGCTGGGACACATTTCTCAATACTTGGGTCACTTTTGCAAAACTCTTCACACAGTTCTCCTAACCAACTTTCAGCTTGGCAAAGCAGTTCATTTCACATGCAAAATGCACTACAACAACCAAAACACGTTGTTATTCAGGTCTCAACTCATTCTTCCAGAACACTAGCAAAGGTGGACAGCCCACAAAACACACTTTGTCACCCACAAAACAATGAGCTAAAAAACACTAACAACATGTAGCATTATACAAAGGACACATCTCTGTTTATAATTCACTGTAATATATGTTACTGGAGTGAATCAATTCGTAAATTTTTTATGTCGTAATTCCAAAATACAAGAATTTGTATACACACCATCCACCGTCTACAATGAGAATCCGCTGTGGCTGGTCCAATTGTTTTTATAGCATTTAATTTTAAGATTTAAAATATATTTCATTCAAATATGACTGTAGAAATGTAGCAAATTTCTGTCTTATTCAGTTTTGTATTATGTTATTGTTTTGAAAAAAATTTGAAAACAGTATGTAATAGGGATCGACCGATATGGATTTTTTAGTGCCGATGCCGATACCGATTTTTTTTTTTTTTCTTCAGCCTTAGCCGATGAGCGATACGGGCTGCCGATTTTCTTGAGCTGATATTTGGAGCCGATACTGCTTTTGCTCCCTCAATTTACAACATAAAAATGACACAATGATCAGGATGATGACAATTTAAAATTTACAATTTAAAAAAGGAACATTTATTGAACTAAAAAAAACTATGTTTAACAAATAGTAAAAACAGGTGATGTAGAACAAGAAAAAAAAGGAGTTCAGTGGTGAAAATAAATTCTGAAAATAAATATTTAAGCAGAAATAAAATAATGACACTATTGCACACAGTATCAATGAAGCAAGCAGCATAATAAAGTGCACACTGACTGTACTATACTTCATTTTAAAACTATTTACAACCTAGTCATTTAATGGTCACACTCTAAAAAATGCTGGGTTAAAATAACCCAAGTTGGGTTGAATATGGACTAACCCAGCAATTGGGTTGTTTTGACCCAGCGGTTGGGTTAAATGTTTGCTTAAAACAACCCAATTGCAGGGTTAAAACAACCCAATTGCTGGGTTAGTCCATTTTCAATTCAGTAATTCAGGACAAAATCTCCCAATGCTGCACGTGAAACTTCATTCTTTCGACCTTTTACCATCGTGTCAATTCTCAATTGATTTTGATTAATATGCGCGAGGGAGGGAGAGCAAGACAGTTTGAAGACGGTGAGAGCTGCCCTGTGGACGCCTGTCTGTAAATAATGCAGGGAAAAAATATCTGCGAACGCAGCAGCCTTGTATCGGCCGATACACGCAAATATCGGCCGATATATCGGTCTAACACTAGTATGTAAGCATGTGCAGATTGTTTTGGCAGTTGTTGTGTCTGAGTGAGAAGAGTTGATGAAATTTGAGAGATGTAGTCATTGAATGCATTTAGTGCCAAAGCAATGATAATTGATCCTCAGTTTAGCCCACATAGACTTCTGCTGTGCTCACTGTGTGAAGAGTTTCGCAAAAGTGACCTAAGTATTGAGAAATGTGTCCTAGCGTCTGTAAAAAAACTGTAGTATGTTCAATACAGGACTTTTTTTGACATTGCCAACCTGTAAATTAATTTGAGAGCAAGTAATAAACACAAAAAGGATTGTTTGAGTTGCGTATTGTGCCTTTTTCCTTTACCACTATTTGTTTAATAATTTTAATGGAACCGGAAAATTTCTCACGATACCCAACCCTACTTATCAGAGCTAAATAGGCCTATTTGATGACCTGCCATGGTGTACATTTCCCCTGGACTTGATTTGGGTGTGTACAGTGGTCATTTACATATGGACAACAACTAAATTGTGGCCAGTGAAAATGCTGTAACGTTGGAAACCACAAGCCACAGTGGCTGCTGGGCAAAAAAGTTAATGTCAAGCCCTGGAAACAACAGTCAAACAATGCTTATGCATGATTTATATTATCATATCATAAATTATGAACTGTATGCATGCAATAATTTAATTCTGACGATTCAAGACTTCCCTTGCACTCTCCCAGTAAAGAGTTCAGGTGAGTGAGGGACACATATAACACTTATATGTTTTAAAGCATATAATCACGACCGAGTCACGGTTAATTTGATTCCTATCGTTTTACACTGCAAAAAAATGCTTTTCTTACTTAGTATTTTTGTCTTGTTTTCAGTCCAAATATCTACAAATTCTTACATTAAGAAGCATTTACTAGACAAGCTCTTGTTTTGGGGTCAAATAACAAAACATTAAGGGAGTTTTTCCTTAAAATAAGCTAAATAATCTGCCAATGGGGTAAGCAAAATAATCAAACAGAAAACAAGATTATTTTGCGTACCCCATTGGCAGATTATTTTGCTTATTTTAAGGAAAAACTCCCTTAATTTTGAGTTATTTTCCGCCAAAACAAGACAACAACTTCTGCTTGTCTAGTAAATGCTTCTTAATTTAAATTTTGTTTTATATTTGGACTGAAAACAAGACAAAAATACTAAGTAAGAAAAGCATTTTTTGCAGTGTAGATCAATTATTGAGCTATTCACATGATTCAAAAGATGGATTTGTAATCGATTCATCGAGAAAACAAGTGAATCGTTTCACACTCCCACTGAAAAATTGCCACCAGTTTGTTTGTTTACAGTTTCGGGGTTGAAACATGTTTTTGTAGATTCTGGTAAATGCTGCCAAAATCCCTTTCTGCGTAAATGGGATGCTGTCGTTGGCCACAATTTCTCAGTAGCAGAAAGAAAATATGAACAGTTATTACACTGAATGCTTTCTGTAAGAGCTTTCCAATGGAAATGTCAGCCAGGCTTTCTGGAGTGCTGAATATTGATTTCTGCGCTCTTTATTTTAATAACCCATGAGATGTGCATCCTGGTGGACATCGGTAGATACAGAAAATACCACAACGAGCAAATGATGTGTGTGTGTGTGAGAGAGAGAGAGAAAGACGAGCCATGAAGAAGAAGAAATGCTAATGGCAGTGATGATAATGGGATGAGGCCAACGAAACATACATCATATTTCCTCACATAAAGATTGTATTTCGAATCCACATAATTAATGAGCAAACTAATACTTAATCATAAATGTAATGCAATTATTCCCGCTTGTTCAATGTGTTGTTGTTTTAAAGACCTCATGACATCTTAATGGGAGTTTTATGGTTTATATACATTTAACATGTTCAGTCTGTTGTGGGTTGTTTGGTTTTTTTAATGTGGCGCTTTATTGTCTTTAGTGGGAGAGAGAAGGAATGCAAACAGAGCGGAAAGGGCTTGAATGAAGTGCGTTTGACAGCCATGGGCTCGCGAGTGCATTTCCTTTTTAAACAACGTGGAGCTGGACGTTAAAATGAAAACTGCGCCGGGCGGAAACTAGCAAATAACACTTGAATAAAACTCTCATTGCGCCGGATGTATGATAGAGCCCTATGTGTTGAAAAGGCACCGTTGAACGGTTTCTGTTATTGGTGGAGTGAAAGATGGGGGGGGGGTGTGTGGCAAAAGGGTTCTGCCATTGGTGGAAAACAGGATCTGTGAGGACCAATCGGAGAACCCTTGGAACCTCGCAGCTACGATATTTTGAACACGAAGACGACGGTGGTAAGAGAGATTTTTCTATTGCACTATTACTCGGCCTAGTTATCTATATCTATATTGTATTAATGCTCCATACAGTTGTATTTTTGTGTCACGGTTATATTTATACCATCTGAGAGGTAAAAGCCTTTTAGTTAGAAAGGGAGTGAATGTAGTGAATCATTCATCATTTTTTTGTCATGATTTGAACATTTATGAGACCGTTTTCAGATTTTCATTGTGAGCTTGGTGAACATCTTTGGAGAATTAGCTCAAAAATGTCCGCCGACTGAAATTACTTGCCTTAAAGGATTTGTTCACTTTTAAATAAACATTTGCTGATTATTTCCTCACCCCAATGTCATCCAAGATGTCCATGTCATTCTTTCTGCAGTCGAACAGAAATTAAGGTTTTGGATGAAAACAGTCCAGAGTTTTTCTCCATATAATGGACTTCAATGGGCTCCAAACGGTTCAAGGTCCAAATGACAGTTTCAGTGCAGCTTCAAAGGGCTTTAAACGATACCAGACGATGAATAAGGGTCTTATCTAGACACACCATCAGTTTCTGCGAGAAACCCAGCAGTATTTATGCTATTATTTTACCACTTAAAGCTACACTGTGTGATATTTTCCCCCATCTAGCAGTTAAAATGTATATGACCATCCAGTGAATTTTAGTTTCTGTTCCTCTCAATTCCGATTTCGTTTTTACTCCTACGGTGGCCGATTTAGTCCAAGATTAACACGGCTTCCAGTTCGACCTCGTCCACATTCGACACGGTGCCATCGAGTGTTAAAACGCCAAAGGCGAAGCTTGAAATTAACGGGTATGTCCCTCTTTGGCTAATGTACTTTCAAGATGGAGGGGCAACATGGCGACCGGCATTCGAACCCCTCACCCGTGTGTATTTTCAATGGCATATTATAAACTTACGAGAATACTTTATTACTTGAAAGAGGTAAATATACATTAATGAGCACATATATTTTTGAAAGAACTAAGTGTTTTTAGCTAAGAATAAACTAAAAAAGTTACACAGTGTAGCTTTAACAGACGAACGTGATCGTCTCTGAGCTCCGCCATAACTTCCGCTAAGTGAGGTCAAAATATGAGCCTGGTCATATATACGTAGATGCCTCATTAGCGCCTGCCCAGATCAGTCGAAAGCATCTACTATCGATATATCTATGACTACGCTCGTATTTTGACCTCACTTAGCGGAAGTTATGGCGGAGCTCAGAGATGATCACGCTCGTCTGATAAGAGGTAAAATAATAGCATAAATACTGCTGGGTTTCTCACAGAAACTGATGGTTTGGCTAGATAAGACCCTTATTCATCATCTGGTGTCGTTTAAAGCCCTTTGAAGCTGCACTGAAACTGTCATTTGGACCTTGAACCGTTTGGAGCCCATTGAAGTCCATTATATGGAGAAAAATCCTGGAATGTTTTCATCAAAAACCTTAATTTCTTTTCGACTGCAGAAAGAAAGACATGGACATCTTGGATGACATGGGGGTGAGGAAATTATCAGCAAAATCCTTTAAAGGGACTTTGGTACATCTAAATAACATTTTGTCTGTTTTGCAGGTATTGTCACTGGGATTCTGTCCATGTAGAGGAGTATACCGAGTATACATATACAGTACCGCTCAAAAGTTTGGAAACATTACTATTTTTAATGTTTTTGAAAGATTTTGCTCAGCAAGGCTGTTAGGGCTGCACAATATATCGAAATATCGCAAATGTACATATCGCAAGGGCACGCAATATCTGAATGGTTTTAATAGGCTTCTTCAACATTGTGAAAAGTGTATGTTTTAGGTCAACGCATATAGCAGAGAATAGACTGGGCACACGACTTTTACTTATGTGACTTGCTTGACGTTAAAAAGTTATTAAATGCAATAATTTGCGAAAAACAACTCCTTAATGTCAGTGGTGCAAAAGCGCTCGCCAATGTCAAAATGTTTGCGATGTCCAATCAAATTGAAGGAGGCGGGATTTACTGTCCACAGCAGCCGAGCAGCGCAGCAATTGAATGCAATCTGAGGTCAAATAAACAGCTGGATGAACAGCAAAATAAACTTCTTCAGTAATTTCACATTCATTTTCGAATGATTCATAGGCTTAGCCTACACATACATGGTAAAACTGGCAACTTTCATATTCATGTGCAGTGTAGAAAAGTGTCATATATTAAAATAAATATATAATTTGCTAGTTAGTTCACGTGCATTATTTTAAACACTGTTAATCAAAAGTTTGAAATAATTAAACGTTTTTAAAAATAATTAAACAATATTTTTGAAAGAAGGCTGAATTGATTTGATCAGAAATACAGTAAAACCACAAATATTAAGAAATATTAATACAATTTTCCAATAGGCCTAGTTGTTTTCTATGAGAATGTATTGTAAAATGTAATCTATTCCTGTAAAAGCTGACTTTTCAACATCATTATTCCACACTTCAGTCAGTGTCATATGATCCTTCAGAAATCATTTTAATATGCAGTATTTTTCATATCATTTTTTAACTCTTTTCCACTATTTGAGCTCTATATCATAAAATTACAGATGTCTTGATACTATAACCACTAGAAAGGCACCCTAAAACAGTCCACAATCCACATCCTAAGTCTTCTAGACCATAGCATTGTATATGGTCTGATTTTATGGTAGACATTGAACTTAGTGATATTAAACTTAAGTGTATGGAAAAGAATTCAAAATTTGTATTAAAAAAAATTGTATTTGCCATGTGCACCAGGAAAGACAAATTGTATTCCAGTCATTCAGTATGATAAGCATTTCAATAAAAAATTTATATAATTCTTATTTTTGTATAAATAGCTTACTGTACAGTAAACCTGCCGCTGTCTGTCAAACAACAAAAGAACAAGAGACAATCACTCAGTGCTCTTGGCTGAATAAATCTTTGTAGCTTTATTATGTGTCAGTGTATATTCAATTCATGTGAAGACTACCGTTTTTAGTTCTTATTTTTAATAAAGATAAAAAAAATAACCGTCCACCCCTAGTTTTGTTCACCTGGATGTTCTTGGATGTTAAGTTTTGGGTTGATATAACTATATATTACCAAGTCAAGCAAAGAGTTTTTGGTATTTAAATATTGGCATTACATTTTTTGTTTGTTTACGTTGATGTTAAAATGATATTGTCAGATTTGTGACATACATTTTTGCTAAAACACTGCTGGTCACTTTCAGAAGTTGTAGCGATGCTTTTTTTTCGCAGAAAGAATGTGAAACGCATAAATTGTATCATTCTCGGTATATTTTTAAATATAATTTAAATAGATTTTACACACTTGAAGCAATATCGTATCGCGTATCGCATATCGAATATCGCAGTATTTAACAAGGATATCGCATATCACATTTTTCTTCAATATCGCACAGCCCTATGTATTTATTTGATCAAAAATACAGAACATTTTTTACATTGTGCAGTATTATTACAATACAATATACAATTACAAAAATACAGTATATTTTGAATAAAATGTCATTTATTACTGTGATCAAAGCTGAATTTGCATCATATTATGATTTCTGAAGGATCATGTGACACTGAAGACTGAAAACTCACAGGAATAAATTATATCTTAACATATATTCAAATATAAAACACTTATTTTAAATTGTAATAACATTTCACAATATTGCGGATTTTACTGTATTTCTGATCAAACAAATGCAGCCTTGGTGAGCAGAAGAAACTTCTTTCGAAACATAAAAAAATGGTAATATTTCCAAACGTTTGACCGGTACTGTGTATGTTGGAGACAAGATGACCAGTTGTTCTGGATGTGGACAGTTATTGTACATTGAAACATGCGTCCGAAAGTAGTAATGTCCGAGTAGGTACTACATTTGAGTTTTAACTTGTGTTGTGAGACGGTTAAAAAAGTATGGATGTAATCTGGACGTACTACATTCGCCATGTTGTCATTATCACATGATCTCGCTTCACTGTCATTCACAAATCCTCTCCTGTGGCCTCATGGGATAGTAAAGTAAGTGTACTATTTTTCGGAAACTATGTATACTCTTTAGCCGTACTATATAGTGTTTTCGATTTAGGACGCAGCGAACGTCGACCACTAGAGTGTCACATTTTTGCTACTCATTTGTTATGATTATATTTATAAAAAAATGTGGAACAGTGACTTTTGCCTATTATAAATGTTTTATGGTTAATACTGTTGTTTTTTTTAATACAGATGGAATTAATTTTTGCCCATGTAGTGTTCAAGCTAAATAAAGCATTAATCTATCCCACAATCATTCTGTGACTGTAATCATTTCGGGATCAATTAACGCACAACACTTTAACATTTGATTATCATATGCAATAACATATGCAAAGAAATCAAACAGGCAAAACAGTCATTGTTTCGTTATATTAGCACCTCTCAAGTGTTGTTTAGTTCCAGTGGGAATAGAAATGTGTTTCTGTTGTTTCATTGACAGTGAATGAAGTCTTACTTTGACCTGCCGTCTCCATTTTTATGCAGATAGGAAAACAAAGTGTTGACTTGTGTGCTATAGTTTGGATGTGTATTGTGTTAGGTGACACATATACCACTCACAATAATCACCTGACACTTGTGTAACAAAGGGACTCTCAGAATATTCCTCACTGATTTGGATAAAAGCGTCTGCTGAATGAATAGATGTAGCATTTATTAACAGGCCTCATGTCTCGATCTCACTGAGATTTGTGTCCCCCCAGTGGTCATTTGAAAGCGGTTCATGAGGATTGAACAGCAGTCAGATACACATTTGCTTGAAGGGTTTCTTTGGGAAGACGGTCGCCACCCTCCTAAAACACATGACCACAGCATAACGTCTCCCTCTAGTGGCTGACGTGCAACTAACTAGTCATGAGCGTAAATAAATAGGCACTTCATGAACATTTCCTGATCATTTACTCACCCCCATCTCATCCAAGATGTTCATGTCTTTCTTTCTTCAGTCGAGTTTTTAGAGGAAAACATTCCAGGATTTTCCTCCATATAATGGACTTCAATGGCGACCAACGGTTGAAGCTCCAAATCAATGCAGTTTCAAAGGAAGGGCTTCAGAGGCTCTGATCCCAGACGAGGAATAGGGTCTGATCTAGACAAACCATCAGCCATTTTCTAGTAAAAAACACACATTTACACTCACCTAAAGGATTATTAGGAACACATACTAATACTGTGTTTGACCCCTTTTCACCTTCAGAACTGCCTTAATTCTACGTGGCATTGATTCAACAAGGTGCTGAAAGCATTCTTTAGAAATGTTGGCCCATATTGATAGGATAGCATCTTGCAGTTGATGGAGATTTGTGGGATGCACATCCAGGGCACGAAGCTCCCGTTCCACCACATCCCAAAGATGCTCTATTGGGTTGAGATCTGGTGACTGTGGGGGCCATTTTAGTTCAGTGAACTCATTGTCATGTTCAAGAAACCAATTTAAAATGATTGGAGCTTTGTGACGGTGCATTATCCTGCTGGAAGTAGCCATCAGAGGATGGGGACATGGTGGTCATAAAGGGATGGACATGGTCAGAAACAATGCTCAGGTAGGCCGTGGCATTTAAACGATGCCCAATTGGCACTAAGGGGCCTAAAGTGTGCCAAGAAAACATCCCCCACACCATTACACCACCACCACCAGCCTGCACAGTGGTAACAAGGCATGATGGATCCATGTTCTCATTCTGTTTACGCCAAATTCTGACTCTACCATCTGAAGGTCTCAACAGAAATCGAGACTCATCAAAGCAGGCAACATTTTTCCAGTCTTCAACTGTCCTTTTGGTGAGCTTGTGCAAATTGTAGCCTTTTTTTCCTATTTGTAGTGGAGATGAGTGGTACCCGGTGGGGTCTTCTGCTGTTGTAGCCCATCCGCCTCAAGGTTGTGCGTGTTGTGGCTTCACAAATGCTTTGCTGCATACCTCGGTTGTAACGAGTGGTTATTTCAGTCAAAGTTGCTCTTCTATCAGCTTGAATCAGTCGGCCCATTCTCCTCTGACCTCTAGCATCAACAAGGCCTTTTCTCCCACAGGACTGCCGCATACTGGATGCTTTTCCCTTTTCACACCATTCTTTGTAAACCCTAGAAATGGTTGTGCGTGAAAATCCCAGTAACTGAGCAGATTGTGAAATACTCAGACCGGCCCGTCTGGCACCAACAACCATGCCACGCTCAAAATTGCTTAAATCGCCTTTCTTTCCCATTCTGACATTCAGTTTGGAGTTCAGGAGATTGTCTTGACCAGGACCACACCCCTAAATGCATTGAAGCAACTGCCATGTGATTGGTTGATTAGATAATTGCATTAATGAGAAATTGAACAGGTGTTCCTAATAATCCTTTAGGTGAGTGTATATGTTTATTTTTTCTTGAAAATGGCCGATGGTTTAGATCAGACCCTATTCCTCGTCTGGGATCAGAGCCTCTGAAGCCCTTCCTTTGAAACTGCATTAATTTGGACCTTCAACACGTTGGTTGCCATTGAAGTCCATTATATGGAGAAAAATCCTGGAATATTTTCCTCAAAAAATGTTATTTTACTGCACTGGCAGTTTAATGATATCCTAGAAGTTGTGGTCTTGACCGGTCTTGAAACAAAATCCTCTTAATCTGAGACCAAGACAAGACCGTCAAAAAATTGTCTTAAAGGGATAGTTCACCCAAAAATTAAAATTAGCCCATGATTTACTCAACCTCAAGTCATTCGAGGTGTATATGACATTCTTCTTTCAGACGAATAAAATCTGAGTTATATTAAAAATGTTCTGGCTAATCCAAGCATTATAATGGCAGTAATAGTTCCTCTGTTTTTGAAGTCAATAAAAAATGCATCTGTCCATCATATAACTGCTCCACGCGGCTCTGGGGTGTTAATAAAGGCCTTCTGAAGCGAATCGATGCGTTTGTGTAAGAAAAATCTCCATATTTAAAACTTTATTTCCTTTTTTTCTATGGCTCTGCATCAGCCGCGCCATCACTTCCGGCGAATAAGGTCAAAATACCGGAGCAATCATAGATATATATATACATAGATACCTCATTAGTGCCTGCGCAGATCGGTCGAATGAGGCATCTACGTATATATATCTTTGATCGCGCCAGTATTTTGACCTTATTCGCCGGAAGTTATGGTGCTGGGAATACAAGATGACATTCGTCTGATAAGAGGCAAAAAAATTACAAATACTGTTCAGTTTCTCGCAGAAACCGATGGTTTCGTGTCTTAAGACATCAATGTGTCGCCACGAGCCGCATGGTTTAATAAGGATTCGTATGTCTGTGTGTTTTTACTCTCATACTCTAAAATATCCCCATTGACATGCGTTATACGACTATCACACTGCAACGGTTGAGTTAAAAATCTTCATTTGTGTTCTACTGAAGAAACAAACACACAGATAACAGATAAACATAAAAATGTCGTTTTTGGGTGAACTATCCCTTTAAGACCGGTCTTCAGTACTACAACACTAGTGTGTGTGTGTGTGTGTACTGTGAGATACAGTTACGGTATGGAAATACCATCTTAAATCAGCATTCTGCAAATTACGGCCTTAAAAGAGTCTTATCACGTGCTATCGGAATTATCGTAAACACTAGTTTCGTAGTTAAAAGATGGGACATGAACGCCCTCTCAAGTCAAAATTTGAATGTAATGAGTTTGTAATCATGACTTTAGAAGTGGGAAGTAGGAAATGTCCAATAGCACGTGAAGACAGCATTAAATCAGAGCCGTCTTACATTCATAACGTGGCATTAAATGTTGCACGTGCTGCATAAGATGAATATCTTGAATCCTCAGTACACTGAAGAAAACAATAAGCAAGATTTACTTAACTTTTGCAAGTGTTTGCATGCATATTTTGTAAGTAAATGTCACATAGGTAAACTCTACTTAACTAAGTTAATAATAATAATAATAACTTACATTTATATAGCGCTTTTCTAGGCACTTCTCAAAGCGCTTTTACATAGAAGGGGGGAAACTAAGTTCCCTAAGGAGGGAAAGTTAAGTCAAATTAACAGAGACAATTAGTCAATTTGACTTGGCCAGTAAAAGGTTGAGTCATTTCTACTCTATAAAATATAACATTGAATTAAACCACACTTTTAAAGTGTATGTTTTACTTGGAAATAACACAATAGATATTGTGTAGAGACCATATCAATACTTGATACACAATGACAGACACATTTGATGGATCGTTTTTGAGTGTGAATGTCATTTTGAGTAGAAAATGGACCCCAAATGTCACAAAATGGCAGGTTAACTGAACCTAACAACACAAGCAATGATAAAACAGTGTGGAAAACAGCCAAAAATCAACCTAATCATTCAAGCCTCAGTGCATGATGGTAACGCCAGTCTCAGAAAAGTCCAGTATTTGTACTTAATTTTATAATGTTGATATTTATGCTTTAATTTCTACATTTTTTTTTAAATTCTTGCCTGAACTAACCTTTTTCATGTCGAAATTACATGTGTTTTATTTACTGTAGTATTAACTTCAGCACAAACTCATTTTTATCCGTGTATTTTAGTTTTGTTTTCCCGTACAAACATCCTAAAAGCCAACTTGCGAAATGTAAAATGATATAAAGTCTTGTTTTTCGACTTCAGTTTATGCATAAAACCAGAACAGAGTTTTTGCATTGAATTCGTTTCAGATTTTTGTTCTTTTTTTTCTTATGTCATGTTGTTTCTCCAGGAAAAGAAGGTTGATTTAAGACTCTTTAGGCATTTGCATTGGAAAAAACAAGACACAAATACTGAGGAAAAGCTCAATTTTTTGTGATGAGGAGGGAAAGTTGTATATTTTTAGTGGTTGAGAGTAGAGATACTCTTTTGGACACTTTTTCCAAGTCATCTCAATGGCAAAGTGTGTCCCAAACACCATGAATTCACACTATTGAAGCTTTTGTGTGTGTTAAAGTAATTAAAATGTAATGGAGATCTATTGGAACAACTCATTGTGTTTCTCCCTGGACATTTACATTAAACATATCATGTCCTGCTCAGTTTATTTCTTGATAAATGTTCCTTCATATACCCTGTCTGAGAATGAATCGTGGCATAAGCTCAAATAACAGGGTAACAATATGAGCACTATATCATATCTCTACTATAAACGACCTACTATGAAATCAATCAATCAATCAATGAACCTCAATGAAAGCCTCGCTATTGTCCCACACACAGCACGCGCTTCCTCTTTTTAGAGCTGGGGTGTAATAATAATGGGGTGTGCTCGTGCACGCGCCCGGGCGGGTCACACCCAGCGGCACTGTTTACAAACACCAGGAAGAGATGACGTCACCCCGCGCGAAGCACATGTTCTGCGCGCATGCTCGCGCATCTCCCGCGCGCGTCCACTTCTCTGTCGAAGTGACGTCTGCTGAACGCTTAAAGGCCGTTATGTGTGTAGTTTGAGGGGAAAAAAAGTTTTTTTTCGCGCTTAAAACGCGCCGAAAAACGCGTTTGTTTTCGTGACCTCCATACTCAAAACACACGCTGACGCCGCGGAGGATTATGGGGGAATCAGCGACTGCAGACGTGGAGAACCGCAAAACGCGGAGTGGATTTCAGCGAGACTTTGCTCCGGGGTTACTGGGTTTAAAAATACAGTTAAAAATAGTTACTCTATTACATAGAATCTGTTGTATTTGTATTATTAATTAATACACACACACATATATATATATTAATATGTAAAATCGTTTATTCTATAATTGCCGTATTATTATAAAACCTTTTCACGTTTCACAATTGGTGATGAGCTAAAAGCATTATATTCAACCAAATTTATGAATTCTACATTTTTATATATATTTGAGCAACATTTGAACAATGTTTCAAACGTTTAAAATTTTCAAAATCGGGGTGTAAAATATATATATTTTTATTTAAAGGTACTTTTATTGACATAATTGCATTATTAGGCACACACTGGAACAAAAACAGTGACAGTAAAAAAAATATAAATATGAATACAAGTAGTTACTGTTACATAGAATCTGTTGTATTTTTATTACTAATTATATATATATATAACATTTGAACAATGCTTCAAACGTATAAAATGTTCAAAATCGGGATATATATATATATTATTTAAAGGTACTTTTATTGACATAATTGCATTATTAGGCACACACACACACTGGGAAAAAAACAGTGACAGTAAGAAAGAAAAAAGAAAATATATATATATGAAATACTCCAGTCCAGTGTTTAAAACTCTCCGCGTACATGCGTGTTGAGGCACAGCGCAACCGACCTTCAATCCGTCAAACCGTCCATGTTTTTTCTTCCATTGGTTGTGATTGAATTACCGCATTCCTTAGAGCGCCTCTCATTGGCTGTCCCTCCTGTCAATCACAGAACCCCGTCCACTGGCGCGCTTTGATTGGCTAATGCCCCCTTCCCTTTCTCTCTGGTGTATCGCGGCGGTGGGTCGAGTCGCCGCCGCTGATGCTGGTGTCTCCGGTCGGGCACGTTTAACGTTTCATATTTTCCCTTCATATTCATATCGTGCCCCGTTCCGCGCGAGGAAAGCTAAAGATGGCAGCGGTGGCCCGTTTGGAGGGCCGTGAGTTTGAGTATGTGATGAAGAAGCGCTCGGTGACGGTCGGTCGGAACTCGTCGCAGGGCTCGGTGGACGTGAGCATGGGCCACTCGAGCTTCATCTCCCGCCGGCATCTGGAGATCTTCACCGCCGAGGACGCGAGCTCGGGACCGGGCGGAGGGGACTTTTATCTGCGATGTCTGGGGAAAAACGGGGTGTTCGTGGATGGGGTGTTTCTGCGGCGGGGGGCGCCACCCCTGCAGCTGCCCAGAGTGTGAGTTATTATAACCTTCATCTTCATCATCCTTATCTCACCATCATCATCGTCGCTGTTATTGTTGTTGTTGTTATGGTGGAACGCCGGGAGCACGTGCTAGAGTGCCTATGGTTGCACTAAATCTTCGTTTCGCTTTCAGAGCTTCTGGGCTGCGTCTCATTCCCTAGTGAGCTGCCTAACTAGACAGCATTCATGTGTTCATGCAGCATTTCTGCCCATTGTGTGCAGCCTTTTTAGAGCATCACGTGCGCACCAAAACATCCCAGCCTATCATGGAGCGTTTTTTTTAGGAGGGCATTGCAGACGTGGGAAGCATGCGTTAAGTTTGGGGTGTCATTTATACGTGCTTGCAGCATTTGGATGTGTGTGTGTGTAACATTTTTTTGGGCTATCATATATGTGTGTGTGTGTGTGTGTGTGTGTGTGTGTGTGTGTGTGTGTGTAGCAGAATTTTTGAGGAACAATGGGTGCATGCAGCATTTTGGGAGTCATGCAGCAGAGTCTGGGGCACCATAGGCATGGGCAGCGGCATTTCGGAGTGCATCATTGGTGCTTGCAGTAGCTTGAGGTGTTATTGGAGCATGCGATGGTTTTGGGCAGCATCAATCATTTTGGATGCATGTAGCAGCATTTTGGGGCATCATAGGTGTGTGTAGCAGCATTTTGGGGCATCATAGGAGTGTGTAGCAGCATTTTGGGGCATCATAGGAGTGTGTAGCAGCATTTTGGGGCATCATAGGTGTGTGTAGCAGCATTTTGGGGCATCATAGGAGTGTGTAGCAGCATTTTGGGGCAT
Source organism: Gobio occitaniae (assembly GCA_033150135.1). Taxonomy (NCBI): domain Eukaryota; kingdom Metazoa; phylum Chordata; class Actinopteri; order Cypriniformes; family Gobionidae; genus Gobio; species Gobio occitaniae. The sequence continues at coordinate 147,128 of JARQWZ010003389.1, read as the reverse complement.
CATAGGAGTGTGCAGCAGCATTTTGGGGCATCATAGGTGTGTGTTGCAGCATTTTGGGGCATCTTAGGTGTGTGTAGCAGCATTTTGGGGCATCATAGGTGTGTGTAGCAGCATTTTGGGGCATCATAGGTGTGTGTAGCAGCATTTTGGGGCATCTTAGGTGTGTGTAGCAGCATTTTGGGGCATCATAGGCGTGTGTAGCAGCATTTTGGGGCATCATAGGAGTGTGCAGCAGCATTTTGGGGCATCATAGGTGTGTGTAGCAGCATTTTGGGGCATCATAGGTGTGTGTAGCAGCATTTTGGGGCATCATAGGTGTGTGCAGCAGCATTTTGGGGCATCATAGGAGTGTGCAGCAGCATTTTGGGGCATCATAGGCGTGTGTAGCAGCATTTTGGGGCATCATAGGAGTGTGCAGCAGCATTTTGGGGCATCATAGGTGTGTGTAGCAGCATTTTGGGGCATCATAGGTGTGTGTAGCAGCATTTTGGGGCATCATAGGTGTGTGCAGCAGCATTTTGGGGCATCATAGGAGTGTGCAGCAGCATTTTGGGGCATCATAGGAGTGTGCAGCAGCATTTTGGGGCATCATAGGTGTGTGTAGCAGCATTTTGGGGCATCATAGGTGTGTGTAGCAGCATTTTGGGGCATCATAGGTGTGTGTAGCAGCATTTTGGGGCATCATAGGAGTGTGCAGCAGCATTTTGGGGCATCATAGGTGTGTGTAGCAGCATTTTGGGGCATCATAGGTGTGTGCAGCAGCATTTTGGGGCATCATAGGTGTGTGTTGCAGCATTTTGGGGCATCTTAGGTGTGTGTAGCAGCATTTTGGGGCATCTTAGGTGTGTGTAGCAGCATTTTGGGGCATCATAGGAGTGTGCAGCAGCATTTTGGGGCATCTTAGGTGTGTGTAGCAGCATTTTGGGGCATCATAGGTGTGTGTAGCAGCATTTTGGGGCATCATAGGTGTGTGTAGCAGCATTTTGGGGCATCATAGGAGTGTGTAGCAGCATTTTGGGGCATCATAGGTGTGTGTAGCAGCATTTTGGGGCATCATAGGTGTTGTGTAGCAGCATTTTGGGGCATCATAGGTGTGTGTAGCAGCATTTTGGGGCATCTTAGGTGTGTTTAGCAGCATTTTGGGGCATCTTAGGTGTGTGCAGCAGCATTTTGGGGCATCTTAGGTGTGTGTAGCAGCATTTTGGGGCATCATAGGTGTGTGTAGCAGCATTTTGGGGCATCATAGGTGTGTGCAGCAGCATTTTGGGGCATCATAGGTGTGTGTTGCAGCATTTTGGGGCATCTTAGGTGTGTGTAGCAGCATTTTGGGGCATCATAGGTGTGTGTAGCAGCATTTTGGGGCATCATAGGAGTGTGTAGCAGCATTTTGGGGCATCATAGGTGTGTGTAGCAGCATTTTGGGGCATCATAGGTGTTGTGTAGCAGCATTTTGGGGCATCATAGGTGTGTGTAGCAGCATTTTGGGGCATCTTAGGTGTGTTTAGCAGCATTTTGGGGCATCTTAGGTGTGTGCAGCAGCATTTTGGGGCATCTTAGGTGTGTGTAGCAGCATTTTGGGGCATCATAGGAGTGTGCAGCAGCATTTTGGGGCATCTTAGGTGTGTGTAGCAGCATTTTGGGGCATCATAGGTGTGTGTAGCAGCATTTTGGGGCATCTTAGGTGTGTGTAGCAGCATTTTGGGGCATCATAGGTGTGTGTAGCAGCATTTTGGGGCATCATAGGTGTGTGTAGCAGCATTTTGGGGCATCTTAGGTGTGTGCAGCAGCATTTTGGGGCATCTTAGGTGTGTGTAGCAGCATTTTGGGGCATCATAGGTGTGTGTAGCAGCATTTTGGGGCATTATAGGTGTGTGTAGCAGCATTTTGGGGCATCATAGGAGTGTGCAGCAGCATTTTGGGGCATCTTAGGTGTGTGTAGCAGCATTTTGGGGCATCATAGGAGTGTGCAGCAGCATATTGGGGCATCTTAGGTGTGTGTAGCAGCATTTTGGGGCATTATAGGTGTGTGTAGCAGCATTTTGGGGCATCATAGGAGTGTGCAGCAGCATTTTGGGGCATCATAGGTGTGTGTAGCAGCATTTTGGGGCATTATAGGTGTGTGCAGCAGCATTTTGGGGCATCATAGGTGTGTGTAGCAGCATTTTGGGGCATCATAGGTGTGTGTAGCAGCATTTTGGGGCATTATAGGTGTGTGTAGCAGCATTTTGGGGCATTATAGGTGTGTGTAGCAGCATTTTGGGGCATCATAGGTGTGTGTAGCAGCATTTTGGGGCATTATAGGTGTGTGTAGCAGCATTTTGGGGCATCATAGGTGTGTGTAGCAGCATTTTGGGGCATTATAGGAGTGTGTAGCAGCATTTTGGGGCATTATAGGAGTGTGCAGCAGCATTTTGGGGCATCATAGGCGTGTGCAGCAGCATTTTGGGGCATCATAGGAGTGTGCAGCAGCATTTTGGGGCATCATAGGCGTGTGTAGCAGCATTTTGGGGCATCATAGGAGTGTGCAGCAGCATTTTGGGGCATCATAGGTGTGTGTAGCAGCATTTTGGGGCATCATAGGTGTGTGTAGCAGCATTTTGGGGCATCATAGGCGTGTGTAGCAGCATTTTGGGGCATCATAGGAGTGTGCAGCAGCATTTTGGGGCATCATAGGCGTGTGTAGCAGCATTTTGGGGCATCATAGGTGTGTGCAGCAGCATTTTGGGGCATCATAGGTGTGTGTAGCAGCATTTTGGGGCATCATAGGTGTGTGTAGCAGCATTTTGGGGCATCATAGGTGTGTGCAGCAGCATTTTGGGGCATCATAGGAGTGTGCAGCAGCATTTTGGGGCATCATAGGAGTGTGCAGCAGCATTTTGGGGCATCATAGGTGTGTGTAGCAGCATTTTGGGGCATCATAGGTGTGTGTAGCAGCATTTTGGGGCATCATAGGTGTGTGTAGCAGCATTTTGGGGCATCATAGGAGTGTGCAGCAGCATTTTGGGGCATCATAGGTGTGTGTAGCAGCATTTTGGGGCATCATAGGTGTGTGCAGCAGCATTTTGGGGCATCATAGGTGTGTGTTGCAGCATTTTGGGGCATCTTAGGTGTGTGTAGCAGCATTTTGGGGCATCATAGGAGTGTGCAGCAGCATTTTGGGGCATCATAGGAGTGTGCAGCAGCATTTTGGGGCATCATAGGAGTGTGCAGCAGCATTTTGGGGCATCATAGGTGTGTGTAGCAGCATTTTGGGGCATCATAGGTGTGTGTAGCAGCATTTTGGGGCATCATAGGTGTGTGCAGCAGCATTTTGGGGCATCATAGGTGTGTGTAGCAGCATTTTGGGGCATCTTAGGTGTGTGTAGCAGCATTTTGGGGCATCATAGGAGTGTGCAGCAGCATTTTGGGGCATCTTAGGTGTGTGTAGCAGCATTTTGGGGCATCATAGGTGTGTGTAGCAGCATTTTGGGGCATCATAGGTGTGTGTAGCAGCATTTTGGGGCATCATAGGTGTGTGTAGCAGCATTTTGGGGCATCATAGGAGTGTGTAGCAGCATTTTGGGGCATCATAGGTGTGTGTAGCAGCATTTTGGGGCATCATAGGTGTTGTGTAGCAGCATTTTGGGGCATCATAGGTGTGTGTAGCAGCATTTTGGGGCATCTTAGGTGTGTTTAGCAGCATTTTGGGGCATCATAGGAGTGTGCAGCAGCATTTTGGGGCATCTTAGGAGTGTGCAGCAGCATATTGGGGCATCTTAGGTGTGTGTAGCAGCATTTTCGGGCATTATAGGTGTGTGTAGCAGCATTTTGGGGCATCATAGGAGTGTGCAGCAGCATTTTGGGGCATCATAGGTGTGTGTAGCAGCATTTTGGGGCATTATAGGTGTGTGTAGCAGCATTTTGGGGCATCATAGGTGTGTGTAGCAGCATTTTGGGGCATCATAGGTGTGTGTAGCAGCATTTTGGGGCATTATAGGTGTGTGTAGCAGCATTTTGGGGCATTATAGGTGTGTGTAGCAGCATTTTGGGGCATCATAGGTGTGTGTAGCAGCATTTTGGGGCATTATAGGTGTGTGTAGCAGCATTTTGGGGCATCATAGGTGTGTGTAGCAGCATTTTGGGGCATTATAGGTGTGTGTAGCAGCATTTTGGGGCATCATAGGTGTGTGTAGCATAGGGATGGCTCGATACCACAATTTTGTCTTCGGTACGGTACCACAATCTAATACCGAAGTACCGATATTAAATCGATACCATACAGGGTCTGAATTTTGATGCGGGTATTGTGCATAATTTTGCTCACTCTCGCAAGTTTAGGGTTTATGAAGCGGGAAATTACCGCAAATGTTTATTATTAAATTAATCAACAAAGATTGTCACATCAATCAGTCATTTGGAAACTTTTTTGTAAGTAATTTCAGCATTACTGCGCGTCTCCATTGCTTCTGGCTTGAAAAGACATCGCACCTGCACTATAAAAGCAATCTGCGCACTCAGATTCAACACTTTCGCTTCAGTTGCGGGACAACTGACGGAAATCACTGCCCACGTCTCCTCGCCAATTTGAACATGCAAGCGATTTTATAGCATTTCGTAATACATATGGGATGAGAGCTCTTTGAGAGAGAGTTTTCTTTGCGCTCATGCCAACAACAAACACACACACACACACACACACACACACAGCCTAAAGAGCTCGCGCATTCCAAATTAAGTTGTTTTTCCTCAGTCAAATACACACAAAATTATGTCAAATGTCAATCTTTAGTGAGTAGTTACATAAACACATTTGGGTATGTCTTTCGCGGATGTAAATAGTGCAATAGTATGCGTGCAAATATTATGAGGTCTAAACGTCACTGGTTGAAACGAACGCTGGAGATTTCTTTATATTTAAACGATACGATCTTATGTATGTGCGTTAATCAGTGTTAAAAGAAAAATGTCTAAATAAGATCGTTAGAATTATGCACTCACCTGTCGATCTCTTAATGTCTTACAAGTCAGGAATTAAGTGGCAGATGCTTGGCAAGGTTTGATGGTTCTTCAGCAGTTTTATAAGCAAAGTAATTCCAAATTTCACGTCTACTCGTCTTTATTAATGAGTTTTGTGCGTGTTGAGTGAGATTCAACTGCTGTATTCATCTTGTTCTGTTGCCACATTTGCCGGTTTCGCGTCAGTTTGGGTAGCGCGCTGCCACCTAGCGGTGAACTTCGGAACAGCAGCATATACCGAAATGAGCAAGATCATGATATCGTACCGTTTGAAATAAAATATATACCGGTATTTTTGCAGTACCGGTATACCGCGCATCCCTAGTGTAGCAGCATTTTGGGGCATCATAGGTGTGTGTAGCAGCATTTTGGGGCATCATAGGTGTGTGTAGCAGCATTTTGGGGCATCATAGGCGTGTGCAGCAGCATTTTGGGGCATCTTAGGTGTGTGTAGCAGCATTTTGGGGCATCATAGGAGTGTGCAGCAGCATTTTGGGGCATCTTAGGTGTGTGTAGCAGCATTTTGGGGCATCATAGGAGTGTGCAGCAGCATTTTGGGGCATCTTAGGTGTGTGTAGCAGCATTTTGGGGCATCATAGGTGTGTGTAGCAGCATTTTGGGGCATCATAGGTGTGTGTAGCAGCATTTTGGGGCATCATAGGTGTGTGTAGCAGCATTTTGGGGCATCATAGGAGTGTGTAGCAGCATTTTGGGGCATCATAGGAGTGTGCAGCAGCATTTTGGGGCATCATAGGTGTGTGTAGCAGCATTTTGGGGCATCATAGGAGTGTGCAGCAGCATTTTGGGGCATCTTAGGTGTGTGTAGCAGCATTTTGGGGCATCATAGGTGTGTGTAGCAGCATTTTGGGGCATCATAGGAGTGTGCAGCAGCATTTTGGGGCATCTTAGGTGTGTGCAGCAGCATTTTGGGGCATCTTAGGTGTGTGTAGCAGCATTTTGGGGCATCATAGGAGTGTGCAGCAGCATTTTGGGGCATCTTAGGTGTGTGCAGCAGCATTTTGGGGCATCTTAGGTGTGTGCAGCAGCATTTTGGGGCATCATAGGTGTGTGTAGCAGCATTTTGGGGCATCTTAGGTGTGTGCAGCAGCATTTTGGGGCATCTTAGGTGTGTGCAGCAGCATTTTGGGGCATCTTAGGAGTGTGCAGCAGCATTTTGGGGCATCTTAGGTGTGTGTAGCAGCATTTTGGGGCATCATAGGTGTGTGTAGCAGCATTTTGGGGCATCATAGGTGTGTGTAGCAGCATTTTGGGGCATCATAGGTGTGTGTAGCAGCATTTTGGGGCATCATAGGAGTGTGTAGCAGCATTTTGGGGCATCATAGGTGTGTGTAGCAGCATTTTGGGGCATCTTAGGTGTGTGTAGCAGCATTTTGGGGCATCTTAGGTGTGTGTAGCAGCATTTTGGGGCATCTTAGGTGTGTGTAGCAGCATTTTGGGGCATCTTAGGTGTGTGTAGCAGCATTTTGGGGCATCTTAGGTGTGTGTAGCAGCATTTTGGGGCATCTTAGGTGTGTGTCAGCAGCATTTTGGGGCCCTGCAAGTCCTTTATAGAAGTGTTATTGACATTATGCCAGAGCTGCCCTGCTCTCTGTCTGCCATTGTCTGTGGTGTTTGTATATTGTAATATTTACTAGATAGTAGGCTACTAGGTACTTAAATTGAATTAATAAAAACAACCATACAATTTTTTTCTTTTTAATTTCATTTCTATGAAAAGATTTCCCTCAAATTGTGCTGTGTATTTTCTGGTAATCATATGAAGACATAAGACATTAATTTAATTTATCTTTTAATATAATTAAACTTTTTTTTGTCAAATAAAGTGCTGCACAACTGAGCTTTATACGGTTACAATTAAAACATTAAAACAGAACATTTAAATGTATTACTTAAAAAATCAAGTTTTTATTATTATTACATTAGTGTTAGTATGTTTAATTGAGACGTATCTAAATTCTACTGTACAACAGTGATGTATTTGTCAAGATAAACCAGACTTTTATTTTGACGGGTTGCCATTCCTTTGAGTTTCTGTGTTTCTGATATGACGGTAGTTTTTCTCAAATGACATGTTAAAATGCTCATAAAGTGACTCTCAGTGGCTCTGGAGATGACGTTTGTGCGTTCATGTCCTCATATGAGACGGCAGAGATGGAAACACGCGACCGTCATAGTGATAGTGAGCGCGATAGTGAGTGAAGTGTGTGTGTGTGGGGTAAACTGCGCTTCTACGGCATTCATTCGCACAGAGACACGCAGGATTCGTACTTAAATAGTCTTTTTGCGGTTTAATATTCACAGACACTAGTCTTTATCACCAGATGCGTTCTCAGGTACCAAAATTGGGTACCAATTGATTTAATGTGAATTGGTAATCGGTAGTACGGACGTAATTCGGTCGGTGCCCTTAAAAGTACAGAGTTCGGTACCCAACCAAAATGATAGGAGTGCGCAGCAGCATTTTGGGGCATCATAGGAGTGCGCAGCAGCATTTTGGGGCATCATAGGAGTGCGCAGCAGCATTTTGGGGCATCATAGGAGTGCGCAGCAGCATTTTGGGGCATTATAGGTGTGTGTAGCAGCATTTTGGGGCATCATAGGAGTGCGCAGCAGCATTTTGGGGCATCATAGGAGTGCGCAGCAGCATTTTGGGGCATCATAGGCGTGTGCAGCAGCATTTTGGGGCATCATAGGAGTGCGAAGCAGCATTTTGGGGCACCATAGGCGTGTGCAGCAGCATTTTGGGGCACCATAGGCGTGCGCAGCAGCATTTTGGGGCATCATAGGCGTGTGCAGCAGCATTTTGGGGCTACATAGGAGTGCGCAGCAGCATTTTGGGGCATCATAGGCGTGTGCAGCAGCATTTTGGGGCTACATAGGAGTGCGCAGCAGCATTTTGGGGCATCATAGGCGTGTGCAGCAGCATTTTGGGGCATCATAGGAGTGTGCAGCAGCATTTTGGGGCATCATAGGCGTGTGCAGCAATATTTTGGGGTATCATAGGCGTGTGCAGCAGCATTTTGGGGCATCATAGGCATGTGCAGCAGCATTTTGGGGCTACATAGGTGTGTGCAGCAGCATTTTGGGGCATCATAGGAGTGCGCAGCAGCATTTTGGGGCATCATAGGAGTGCGCAGCAGCATTTTGGGGCATCATAGGCGTGTGCAGCAGCATTTTGGGGCATCATAGGTGTGTGTAGCAGCATTTTGGGGCATCATAGGCGTGTGCAGCAATATTTTGGGGTATCATAGGTGTGTGTAGCAGCATTTTGGGGCATCATAGGCGTGTGCAGCAATATTTTGGGGTATCATAGGCGTGTGCAGCAGCATTTTGGGGCATCATAGGTGTGTGCAGCAATATTTTGGGGTATCATAGGAGTGTGCAGCAGCATTTTGGGGCATCATAGGCGTGTGCAGCAATATTTTGGGGTATCATAGGAGTGTGCAGCAGCATTTTGGGGCATCATAGGTGTGTGCAGCAATATTTTGGGGTATCATAGGTGTGTGTAGCAGCATTTTGGGGCATCATAGGCGTGTGCAGCAATATTTTGGGGTATCATAGGAGTGTGCAGCAGCATTTTGGGGCATCATAGGCGTGTGCAGCAGCATTTTGGGGTATCATAGGAGTGTGCAGCTCCATTTTGGGGCTACAGAGCGAGAGAGTCTTATACCACACAGAATTGATCTGCTACATGTAAACAATATCCGTTGTTGTATTTTCCTGTAAAATAATGGCGTTTATTTGGAATTATTCAGCCTTTCATGAACAGGAAGAAACGAATGCACAAACGGGAATCTCATTGGCTGGCGCGCACCTATTACTGGCTCTGCTATTACTGTGTTTTGATTTCAGCAAATCAGTTTGAATGAACGCTGACAACGTGATTAATATTCATGAACCCAGAAGCTCATTAATCCTTAGTGCAGTTTATTTTTATTAGTAGAAGAATTTGTGGTATTATCTTAACTCAAATTACTGAAGTTCTATCATTAAATCATTATTTTCAACTTTTTTGTAATCTGAAGACATTTTTGGGATAATTACTTTTGCAGTTTCTGCTATTTTTACCACTGTTTGCACCATGAGTGTATGAATAAATACAGAATCGGTTTACATGTAAAACTTGTCATTGATTTTAATTATTATTGTTTGTATTGTGTGATGTTTTTCAGCACAGTTGCACTATTTAAACATTACCTGCACTTTTACAGAAGACAATTATATCTGCAACTTTTCCATTTCTGAAAAGGCTGGTGTGGAATTTTACATAAAAATTAAAAATAAAATATATTTAATATGTATTATAGGAGCCTATTTGATGACAGGTACGTTTTACTAGATCATTGTTTGTTTTTCCGAGTCTCTCAAGAATGCGTGCAGCTCTCACTTGAATCCAAAAACATGGGGAATGATACAACATTTATCGTCATTGATATCGTTATCGCAATAAATACTAGAAAATATCGGGATACATTTTTTTTAGTCCATTTCGCCCATCCCTAATGCGTATCATCTCTCGGTCGGAGAGGAGAGGAGAGCGCGGCTGGTAACGATACTATAAAAAAAGAGTATCGTATCGTTTCAGATATTTCAGTATCGATACATATTGAAATATCGATATTTTTGACAACACTAATTCAGACATATGCATGCAAAATCACCTGTCAGAAATGTGCATTGTGCACAGAAGAAAAAGGTGTGTTGGGTGTCATGGAAGAATGAGTGTTGTTTTGTGTCAGTAGGAGTGTAAACAGTCATATGGTGATAAGTGTGTTAACTAGGGGTTGACTATGTGCAGCATATATGATCTTTGTGTTGTGATTTACATAGCTTTTTTTTGGTGCATCTCAGTTAGGTACGTTTTGCTGTCAGATATTTGCATTTTTTATTTGTTTGTCTTGAAGATCTGGTTGTGTTGACATTATCCTGAAGTCGAACTTTGGATCGTGCATTATCTGTTTTGAATGTCTAATTTGCATTTAGTCTCTCCCACAGCTGGCCAGTGTATTTCAGAATCATTTTGCACTGTAGATTTGAGATCTCTTTTTGCACAGCATCAAATCACAGCGTCAAGCACTGTAGTGCTCACTTATCCCCTTTTTTTTTAACTCATGACCCACATATCTCAATATAACAACAAATCTGTTGCACCCTACGATGCCAGCCTTTAAAGCTATTTTTTGCTCAGCCATTTTCATTTCAGCAAACCTTTCTGTGGGATTCTATAAAAGATTTAAAATGCATATCACCTCTAGATCATCTTGATGTGCGGTGTCACATTAAGAGTGCGGTAAGAAAGTGAGCTGATATAGTTTGACTGATTAGCACTTTCTAAATATGGATGCATACATGTTTGAGGTATTAAGAGACTGTCTGAGGTCTTTGTGCTGACAGACTTCAAAAAATGTAAATAAGGCTTTTTATAGCCAATATTTCTCTTTAAAGCTAGGGTGTGAAATCAATTTTGTGTTCTCTAATGTTTCTGGATTACATTGAAATATTGGAATTCAAATTTTAATAATCAAAAACAGGGGTGTCCAAATTTTTTTAAAAGGAGGCCAATTATATATATTATATATATTTTATTTTGTGAGTTTTTGCTCACAAGCCAAATTAACTAGCAATGGGGTAAAAAAAATAATAATAATTGGCAGTTCATTTTGTTTGTTTTAAGCAAAAACTCACTTCATATTTTATTTTCCAGAAAACAAGGAAACATATCTTGTCATTTAACTTATCTAGTAAATGCATCTTAATTTAAGAATTTTTAGATATATTTAGACTAGAAACAAGACATAAATGCTAAATAAGAGCTTTTTTTTTTTGCAGTGCACACAAGGCAAAAAGTAAAATGTATGGTACTTAGTCTATAAACATAATACAAATGCACAAAATTGCAAGTTTATGACAAAAATAGTCTGTAATTTGGCCTTTATTACTCATTTAATACATGTCTACATTACAAATTAAATAAAATTAGATATTAACCTAAGTTTTTGGCAATGTTATAGTTAGTGTTACCACAGTAAACCTATGATAAATGTTGGTGAACCTGGATCGGCTCAGTGTGTCTCCTGATCTGCACGTTAGTGTTGATTAAGTCTGCGCTGTTTAACTGGATTTAAACTAAATTAAATCACTGAGAGATTTGCAGCTTGTACCGGAGTCCTCTGCGCCGAACTCGAACGCTTCTCATTGGCTGGTTAGTGGTCACGTGATCGAGACACTCAGCAAGTAAACACGTCAGAGCTGGCGAGTATTGGTGTTTCGTTCCGCTTTTGGCACGTTAATGTTTCCCTGGCCTAAAGTCTAGTACTGCCACCTTGTGTTGACACTGTGAAACTGCACGATTTGTAAATTATGCGTGGCAGCCCACATATATTTGAATAGACACGCACACGCTGCAGGCTGTTTAAATTCATCCCCGGGCCGCATTTGGACACCCCATGTCTAATCAATTGAAGTAATTAAACTTTAATAATTTATGAAAATGTTAACAATAATGTTACCCTATGAAATGTTTTTGTGTTCTATTTTAATTTTCTGGATTCTGTGTTTTATGATTTAATATACATTTTATCATCAAAACGGGTGTTAATCAAATGAATGCATAAACGCTTAACAATTTAAACTTTTAAAGGTGTCATGAACTGGCTTTTTGAAAAAAAAATGTATACTGTTGTCTGAGGTCAACTAATGACGTTAGATTGTTTTTTACATTCATAAACATCATAATGAATAAGTAATAGGCTATTTTCTGCCCTGGTTTTGAGGCTCTCTCCTGGAACGCTCTGTTTTAATGGATGTGCCGCACTGAAGACTTGTAAGTAAACGCCCACTGCTATGATTGGATAAGCGTTGCATATTTAATGAGCGTCGGATCCCCCATGAGTATGCGTGAGGTAATAGGCTGTGCTCACGGTCACTTTTTGTCCAATCACAGTGGAGGAGGGGCGGGACAAAACCTACACCGACCAATCATCCAACTTGTACACCGACTGAACAACAATATTAGAGAAGTTAATACTGCTTTTACTGCATTTTTTATATTCAGTAATATTCTTCAAAATGAGATGCTAGTAACACATTACTGCCATGGATATTCTGTATCATATTCATAGCAATCAAAGTATCTCAGATGGAAAAACGCTGCCCTTGTAAAGCGCTCTCAAGCGCCACCAGCTGGACGTTTTCAGAAGAGCACCAGGTGTTTTTTTAGCTGGCTAAAAATGCTTTGATGTAGCCTATAGGATGATCATTTTTATTTTACCTTAAAATTACATTGACTTAATTTGATTTAAAAAGCACCTGCATCTTAGTTTTTTTCGTTGCACTAAACATTATTTGATTTAACATTTTGGAACAATTATATACTTTGGTTTTATTGAATTTCACTGGTAAAGACTTTTTTTCTTTACACTGAATTTAAAAACAAATACTGATTTAAGTAACATCTTCGTTTGGATTGCAGAATATGCAGTTGTTGCCTTTAATTTCACCTTTCAGCCTTTTCATTTCCAATTAAATTTCCCGTTAATTTCAGATTTTGCACTTGTTTTCATTAGCCAAAAGCCAATTTAGCCTGTTAAACACCAAATAAACATCTTGTTCATGTATACTTTCATTCTTTTATTGCGTAAAAAAAAAATCGGAATCGGAATCGCCCATGTAAAATCATGATCGGTGCATCACTAATTAATTAATTCATCCTGTCTGCAAATCCAGTCTCTTGCTTACAAACGAATCCGTGGTTAAATTAAGAGAACAGACATGCAATGTCTTCCCCACATGAGCTGGATATTCATTAAAAAGAAAGTTCAACCACACATTCCTAATGGGGCTGCGCACTATATCGAAATTATCGAAATATCGCAAATGTACACATCGCAATATGCATATCGCAAGGGTACGCAATATCTGAGTGATTTTAATAGGCTACTTCAACATTGTGAAAAGTGTACGTTTTAGGTTGACGCATATAGCAGAGAATAGACTGAGCACACGACTGTTACTTGCTTGACGTTAAAAAGAGTTATTAAACACAATAACTTGCGAAAAACAACTCCTTGCAGTCTCGCGCTGTCTGACACACACACACACACACACACACACACACACCGAGATGTGCGCACAAGCCGTTCTTTTTTCGTGTCTTGTTACACACTCGAACTGTCAAAGCTTCCTTTTCCCAGAAAGAATGCGAAACAACACACAAATGATATCGTTCTGTTTTTAAATATTTGTTTTAAAATATAACTTAAAATTTAATCAATCTCTCGTTTTCTGGGCCTGGTGTCAATAAAAGCTTTTCTTTGACTAACAAGGAAGTTTTCAGCTCCGAAACGTACAGGATATTCTTAAATCACGATTCACATTTATATATCAAAGGCTCAAGGGAAAGTTGATTTCTCAATTCATGACCCCTTTAAAATAAAAGTGCTCGTTTGCCACAAAGTGGTCTACACCTTTAAACTTTTTAGTTTTACAAATCATCACATTGAAAATAACATTAAAATTGGGTGCACTGTGTGAATGAGTTGAACACTTTCATCTCATTTTAACACAACCTTGAAAATATTGATAATCGTGATAATTTGGATCACTATAATCATGATGTGACGTCCCATCCCTAATCCAAAGGGACTCAAGGTATGTTTTATCAGTGAATGCCTGACCTAGACGTGGCTAGCGCAGTGATGATGGTTTACTGAAAGGTGACTGGTTTACAGCACGAGTTGTTTATAAATGTTTGTCCTTAGCGGTTTTGTGCGTCTGTGAAGTTGTTGCTAATTAGCCTGCCACTTCTCTAAAGATTAGAACGGAGCCACGTCCACATGCTTTAATTATCAAGAGATCAATCCGTCCCACCCGCTGAGCTGTGCAGTACGTCCAGATGGTTTGCAATAATGGACAGCACGTTTGAGGTAGAGATGCTTTGAGTTACAATATTGATCAAGACGCTAAAGAGCATTTAATTAGTGGAGATTCGCTCTTATTGGCTCTCTGTCAGCACAAAGAGCTGCTGACGTTTCCACAGATGCCATGACCAGGCAGAATCTGTGTGTGTGTGTGTGTGTGTGTGTGTGTGTGTGTGTGTGTGTGTGTGTGTGTGTGTGTGTGTGTGTGTGTGTAGGACTCAAACACGGTCAAAAACCAACGTTTGTTATTGTTACTGGATGAATCAGCATTTTTATGAACCAATAAGCATTTTTTGAATGAATGATTCAATGATTCACTCATAATTGTTTAATTACTGGATGAATCAGCATTTTTATGAACCAATTAGCATTTTTTGAATGAATCTCTTGAATGAATGATTCAATGATTCACTCATAATTGTTTAATTACTGGATGAATCAGCATTTTTATGAACCAATTAGCATTTTTTGAATGAATCTCTTGAATGAATGATTCAATGATTCAATCATAATTGTTTAATTACTGGATGAATCAGCATTTTTATGAACCAATAAGCATTTTTTGAATGAATGATTCAATGATTCACTCATAATTGTTTAATTACTGGATGAATCAGCATTTTTATGAACCAATAAGCATTTTTTGAATAAATGATTCAATAATTCACTCATACTTAGTTGTTTAATTACTGGATGAATCATCATTTTTATGATCCAATTAGCATTTTTTGAATGAATCTCTTGAATGAATGATTCAATGATTCACTCATAATTGTTTGAATACTGGATGAATCAGCATTTTTATGAACCAATTAGCATTTTTTGAATGAATGATTCAATGATTCACTCATAATTGTTTAATTACTGGATGAATCAGCATTTTTATGAACCAATTAGCATTTTTTGAATGAATCTGTTGAATGATTCAATGATTCACTCATAATTGTTTAATTACTGGATGAATCAGCATTTTTATGAACCAATAAGCATTTTTTGAATGAATCTCTTGAATGAATGATTCAATGATTCAATCATAATTGTTTAATTACTGGATGAATCAGCATTTTTATGAACCAATAAGCATTTTTTGAATGAATGATTCAATAATTCACTCATACTTAGTTGTTTAATTACTGGATGAATCATCATTTTTATGAACCAATTAGCATTTTTTGAATGAATCTCTTGAATGAGTGATTCAATGATTCACTCATAATTGTTTAAATACTGGATGAATCAGCATTTTTATGAACCAATTAGCATTTTTTGAATGAATCTCTTGAATGAATGATTCAATGATTCACTCATAATTGTTTAATTACTGGATGAATCAGCATTTTTATGAACCAATTAGCATTTTTTGAATGAATGATTCAATAATTCACTCATACAAACTTAATTGTTTAATTACTGGATGAATCAGCATTTTTTGAACAAATCTCTTGAATGAATGATTCAATGATTCACTCATAAATACTTAATTGTTTAATCACTGGATGAATCAGCATTTTTATGAAACAATTAGCATTTCTTGAATGAATGATTCAATGATTCACTCATAAATACTTAATTGTTTAATTACTGGATGAATCAGCATTTTTATGAACCAATTAGCATTTTTTGAATGAATGATTCAATGATTCACTCAAATACTTAATTGTTTAATCACTGGATGAATCAGCATTTTTATGAACCAATTAGCATTTTTGGAATGAAAGATTCAATGATTCACTCAAATACTTAATTGTTTCATTATTGGCTGAATCAGCATTTTTTGAACACATTTTTTGAATAAATGATTCAATGACTCACTCATAAATACTCCATTTGTTTCATTAATGGATGAATCAGCGTTTTTGAACGAATCTCTTGAATGAATGAGTCAATGACTCTCATGAACACTTAATTGTTTCAGTACTGGATAATTCAGCTGGGTTTTTTTAAAGGTCCCATGGCATGGCATTTTTCTATTATTTTATAGTGTTTCCTGAGGTGTACTTATATTGTTAGTATGATTTTTACATCATAAAATGTCATAATTTAGAAATAAAAGGCATTTTTTCTATACTGCTGTTTGCCCTGTGGCTGACTGCCCTGTTTCAAGAGGCGTGTCTGCTGTGAGACTTCAGTAAAAACGCCCACTGTTGTGATTGGCTGACATCTTTGCATTTGAAATGAGCGGAGGGGGCGTGGTTTAACGAGGTCTACGACGCACAAGCTGCTGCCAGAGAGACGGATGGACCTGAGTTCACTTCTCATCAGTTCTCTCAGCATGCCTCAGTTCAGGGTGAACTGTTGTAGTTACTAGAATATACTTCAGGTTATTCGTTTATTTCTAGTCGGAGGGGCTGTCACTCATGTCAGAAAGTTAGTAACTCTAGTAAATTATGGATCAGCGCTGACTGGAAACGCGAACCGTTTAGAACGATTCAGTCTGATTTGGTGAACTGGTTCGGTTCACTAAAAAGAACCGATTCAAAAGAATGATTCGTTCGCGAACCGGACATCACGGAGACGGAGCGATTGCTAACAAAGTTATTTATAGTAACTACTGAGTTGTGAGAGCGCTGTTTATTGTGTTTGTATCTGAGAGTTCTGAATAAACACGAGTCCCAGTCACGCCGAGTCCGTCTTCATCATTATTCTACCAACTTTGTAACACATGCAATGTACCATTACAGCGAGTTGAACGAGTTAGTAAGTTTGATTAAAGCATTATTTCTAGATATGTTCCAATCATATGAAAAGCGTCAGTGACGCGCATTGAGTAACTTACACAGCGCAAACAAAGACACAACAGCAGTAATCGAATGTAATCCAGTTTATTGTGGGGAAAGCTGGCTAGCCTAGCCGGATACCCTCACGCTTACCCTCCTTCTGCTTAATCTCACGCTGTGTTTGGTGCCTCCGCTGTGGGCCAGATGCAGTACTGGGGGTCGGGGATGTTGAAGGCCGAGCTTCGGCGTGCGTGAGGTTTATCTCTAAAGATGTGGCTCTGCCTATGTTGAGCATAAACTCCCGACTGTATGCACATTTAAGAGCAGATAGACGCGATGAGGACGTACAAAAACACTGACTCACAAGATAGAAAACACGAAAACACCGTTCTGTCGGGAGAGAGAGAAGCCGCAGTGTGTGCACGAATAATAAATAATTAGCTACACATCAGAAATCACTGATCACAGATCAGAAGGAACTGAAAAAAGACTTCTGTTTTCATTTGTACATCCAAACACTGAGAAACTGCCAGCGTTCACTCGTTCACAAGCAATGATCTCTCGAGTGTTTGCATGGGCGTGACAGATTCTCTGGGCGGAGGAAAGGGAGGAAACCGTTCCTGCTTGGACGTCAAACCAGGAGACTTCAGGATTGGCTCGTCTGGCCTGTCATTTTCTCAAAGGCAGAGAAAGACAGCCAGAACTCGGTTTTACACCGATCAACATTTCTATCCACTTGGGGACAATATTCAGGCTAGGGGAACTCATTAATGTTGAAATACCTCATAAAATGAAAATTTCATGCCATGGGACCTTTAATGAATCTCTTGAATGAATGATTCAATGTCAATTGTCGCCACCTACTGACTTAACAAAACACTCGTTATTCGAAGCGCCATGTTACTTTCTTAAAGGTGATTTGCTCTTTGGACAGAATTTTCGGAACTATCCCTTTAAGATGTGAAAAATGGCAAACTAATCTCTAATAATAGTTGTAGTAGTCCCAGTGTTTCCCTCTGTGTCTGCATCTGGGTTTACTGTCATGGCTGTAGACAGGACTAGACCGCTGGAGGAGTGAGTCAAGTTTTAATATCTGTTATAAAACAGTGCAGTGACTATTTTTCCTGTTGTAAGACAGTGAGTCACTGGGAATGGGATTGTGTCTGTCTGGAAATCATTAGGCTTTGCTGCTTTGGTCCGTCTTTGAGCGGATACACCCCAGCTGGTGACGTAATCTAGTTTAAGACTGAACTAACTCAATTCTTGTTCTCTTCTGTAGCTGTCCTGAGTATTTTACACTCATGAAACTCAACATGCTGAAAATATAGACGGAGTCAATCTCTCCTGACGTAAAACTAAATATATGGACGACACTAAATATTAGGGCTGGGTATTGACACAAATTTCACAGTTTGATTTTGATTCTGATTTGATTCAATATCGATTATTTTGGAGAAATGTATCATGTACAATGTATGGCAAATTTCTAGCCTGGGAAAACCCAGACAACTTCCGGCAAATTTAGATTTGCTCTGCAAGTAGTCTGGCAAAGAGTCCATTCAAACCCATTTCTAAACCCTAGAAATCGCGGCACCAATTAGAAACGTTGGGGCGGGCTTTACACGATGACGACAGCGCAGCGACGTTGAAGCAGATTTGCCGCTGCTGTGGAGCATCACTCGTTCGAATCAGCTATCGCGTCTGTTTTAAGCGATTTAATCTTCTCCTTTTCGTTAAAACCCGAGCAAAGAACAACACTCGAAGCCTTTATATCTAAAAAAGATGTTATCGCTGTCTTACCGACTGGATTCGGCAAAAGTCGTGTGGAAAAACGAATGGGTCTTAGCGAGAGTCCTCTGGTAGTGTTAATGTTTTACAAAATATAGTTTTAAGTCCTTTTCAGGAGTGAATGAAGTTGTTTAAAGCTCAAATCTGTGGTTTATTTATAAAGAGAGCGCCTTTTTTTTTAAATTTGATCTGCCGTTTTCGGAGTTGTGAGCTCCAGTGGTTCAGCGGTGCTCAAACGATTATTGAGCCCGCCGAGAGGCTCCTTTCCACCGCCAGTCCTTCTGCCGTCTGCCGCTGGCTCTGATGTCTCTGTAGTGGTTAAACCGTCTCGTCTTGTGTAGATCTAACGGCTGATCTTTGCTCTCATTAATCTATAATTTGTTCCTAGACAGATCGTTTTATCTGAGGGCAAAGTGAAGTTTCATAACTTTATATTTTTAAGATATTAAACTTTACCGTTGTAGTCTCCTGGCGCTGACTTTGACTGAATTGCTTTATTTATTGTATAGCTTCTTATACCTTTTACTTATACTTGTATAATTGCTATTGATGATCACACATAAACTGACATTTAACAAAAAGAGACTGGGTTGTGTTTTGTGTCATATTTAATTTATTACAGTGATAATCATAGCCTATATTATGTGTGTGTGTTTTTTTTAATGTAAACGAAAAGAGGCTGGGTTTTTTATATTTCGTTTTGTTATAAATATGCATTGCCTGCACTACATATACAAATATATACTGAGTGATACTGTCAAGAGCATAGGCGGACTAGTTTCCTCCCGTCCTCGGGAGTTCGTTCTCCGGAGTCAAACTTGGTAAGTCATGGACGCAAGTCAGAAGTTCGCGTACGAAATATGTCATAAAACACCACTGCCTCATTTCATAAAAAAATAAAAATTAAACATAATAATAATAATAATAGCCACACGAATGTGGTTCAGGCAACGCGTAGCTAGGCCTACATTGATTATCTTATATATTTATAATAAAACGAAGTATAAAACACCCTGCCTCTTTTCGTTTACATTTTAAAAATAATATATTAAACATTAATATGTGGTTTAGGTAAGGTGACCAGATTTCTGAAATGGAAACCGGGGACATTTCCTATTTGAGAACACAAGTACAGACAAGAACGCATATTGAGAAAGTAGATGTTTCTCCGTCGCTCTGCATACGTCATCTCCCTCATCGCTCTGATTGGTTTGAGGTCTATCCAATTGCGCCCAGAGGCATTTGAGCGACGCCCGTTGGTGACGCCCCTTTGGAAATGATTTGTCTATGAAGCTTTGCCAGACCATAACTCAGTTACTACTGAGAATGGTCTGGTTTTAACCAGGCTAGCAAATTTCCTTAAGGAAAACAAATCTCTGAAACTGAGTAAACTGAGGGAGTCAGTTCTAGCCTATAGGCTACGTTAGCCTAGAAGAATAATATCATATTGAAGGTAAAAATGTAATTTACTAAGGATTCTGACAAAATGTTAATTTAAAATTTGAATTAATTAATGATTCACTCATAAATACATGATTGTATTTAGCGGATCAGCGTTTTTTGAACAAATCTTTTGAATGAATGATTCACTCATAAACACTTCATTCATTCATTAATGGATGAATCAGCAGGGTTTTTTTTTCTTTTTTTTATCTTTTGAATTAATGATTTGATGACCCACTCAAACACTTAATTGTTTGATTATTGGATGAATCAACACGGTTTTTGAACAAATCTCTGGAATGAATGATTCAATGATTCACTCATAAATGCTTAATTGTTTAATTACTGGATGAATCAGCATTTTTTGAATGAATCTCATGAATGAATTTTTTAATAATTCACTCATAATTGTCAAATTACTGGATGAATCAGCATTTTTATAAACCAATTAAAATTTTTTGAATGAAATTCTTGAATGAATGATTCAATGATTCACTCATAATTGTCAAATTACTGGACGAATCAGCATTTTTTGAACAAATCTCTGGAATTAATTATTCAATTCACTCATAAATACTTAATTGTTTAAGTACTGGATGAATCAGCATTTTTATTAACCAATTAGCATTTTTTAATGAATCTCTTGAATGAATGATTCAATGATTCATTCATAATTGTTAAATTACTGGATGAATCAGCATATATATGAACCAGTTAACATTTTTTGAATGAATGTTTCAATGATTCACTCATAATTGTTTAATTAATGGATGAATCAGCATTTATATGAACCAGTTAACATTTTTTGAATGAATGATTCAATGATTCATTCATAATTGTTAAATTACTGGATGAATCAGCATTTTTATGAACCAATTAGCTTTTTTTGAATGAATGATTCAATGATTCACTCATAATTGTTTAATTACTGGATGAATCAGCATTTTTATAAATCAATTAACATTTTTTGAATGAATCTCTTGAATGAATGATTCAATGATTCACTCATTGTTTAATCACTGAATGAATCAGCATTTTTTGAACAAATCTCTGGAATGAATTATTCAATGATTCACTCATAAATACTTAATTGTTTAAGTACTGGATGAATCAGCATTTTTATGAACCATTTAGCATTTTTTTAATTAATCTCTTGAATGAATGATTCAATGATTCACTCATAATTGTTTAATTACTGGATGAATCAGCATTTTTATGAACCAATTAGCATTTTTTTTATGAATCTCTTGACTGAATGATTCACTCATAATTGTTAAATCACTGGATGAATCAGCATTTTTTTTTTTTACCAATTAGCATTTTTTGAATGAATGATTCAATGATTCACTCATAATTGTATACAAACTGATTTGTATACAAACACTTTAATTACACTTAATTTTTTTAATAATATTAAAGCTATGTGAAATATAAAACATTTTATGTGGTGGCTGTCATAAAAACTTTTATTATATATATATATAATGAATATTTAATATGGTGCATATATTTATCAATAGCTCCTCTCTAGAGTTAATTTTTTATAGCTGACTAACGAGTTTATGGACAGTGGATGTGGTTTTTCTGAGGTAAATGTGACGTTACGTGACATTGTTTACAAGCTGCTTTACTGATGTCTTTCCGCGGTTGAAACACTGATTGGGTGATTCCATGTGATGTGATACGGATTTCGGTAAGTTGTACTGTATCTTAAAACACACGTTCAGATGTTCATTTATGTTTATTTTGCGCTGTAACTGGTGTTAAGTCGGAAGGGAAGATCAGTTCATGAGCCGCTTCTCTTGAGCTGAGCCAGAGCGATCTCACTCCACAGCGGCAAAACGGTATCTTTTTGTTTTTGAATTTCGTAATAAAATGGATGTAAAATGAGACTTTGTTTCATATCAAAAGTTACAAAGCACAAATATTATTGTGATTTATTGGATGGGAGGCGCGCAACAATGCTCGGTTCATTCATCAACTGAAAGCAGGATAACTAATCGATTCTTTGGATTTAAGAATCGATATCGGTTCGTAAAAATGAGAATCGATTAAAACCGAGACCATTTATATTTTTTTTACCCAGCCCTACTAAATACAGGTGTAAACAGGGTCTAAAAAGTTTTGAGCTTGTCCACTTTCAACCACTTCCAGAGGTAGTGCAAAAAACATTTGACCAGACTGCTTTCATAGTGTAAACGTTCATGTGGTTGAGTGTGTTCATATTTAACTTTTCGTCCATTAGATGGAAAGATCTGAACAAGCCCTTACATTGACCCGCCCATAGACCCTAACCTTGAAGAAATCAGGACAGATGTGGTTGAAAGTGGACAAAAGAGACGGATTAAAACACCAGATGTAAACGGGAATGTGTCTACTTGTAAACACATCTTAATACCAGACGTAAACAGGGCCAGAGATTCGCGGGACTCCCGCAAACTAGAAATATCTAAAAAATAAAAGAACTTGTTGTTCATCTAATGCACAAAAGCAACAAGAACAATATAAAAAGATTTATAGGCGCAAGCATTGCCAGATTTTCTGTTTCTTGCATGTTTTTGCAGTGTTGTGCAATGTAGCCAATCACAGACGCATGTGTTGATTTCTTGAACGCAATGGCCAATCAGATGCATTTAAGATCGAATCCACTCACCGCTCAAAGTGAGTTTTTGTTCAGTAGTGCTGGATAATCCTCATTATAACAAGGAAAAAGATGAATTGTGCAGTCAGCTTCATTGATTACGGAGCGTCGTGAGTTTGTTTATTATTAAGGGAACGCACTGCGCTTTTATGTCAAATTTCTTAACTATTTCTTGGACGTACAGAAAAAAATCAATTTATCAGGGTTTCTGCAGGGTCTAAAAAAGTCTAGAATTTCAAAATCTAAATTTTAGGCCTTAAAAAGTCTTAAATTCGCTTAAATATTCTGTTTTAGGTCTTAAATAATTTTAAACTGGTCTTAATTTTCCTACGTCCATGTAACGCTACCTCTAATGCTCATTGAAATCCTGCAGCACTTTAGAATGTTTTTTTTTATTTCGCTTGTCCAAATATAATTTCGCTAGTCCAAATATAATTTGCTGTATTACGACTACAAATGAGACCAACATGCAGCTCATATTGCAGCCAATCAGCTTTCATGTTATTGGAGTCTCTTTCAGATTTCACCACAGACACAAAACAAATTTTATTCTTCAGCTAATAGTCCTCCAGTTTTTTATGTTTCTGCTATTATTAAATATAATGAAAAATCAACATGCAAAATAAACAAGATCTATGTTCTATTCAAGATCTATTGTGCATCTAACATAATACATAATATGGTAAATGTGGTGTCCTAATTATGAAAAAAATGCAAATGCTAATTTCTGGAAATTACCACCACAAAATCAGTCATTTTGATCTCAAAAATCACCAAAAAAAGTTGCGAAATCCTGGTGGGATTAAGCTATGAGGAAGAGCAAGTTAATCGATACAAGTTTATTGATTTGTTCAATTTGAATAAATTAATTTACTTTGCAAGTAAATTTGTGACGGCATTTCCTTTATAGGTCTTAAATTTCATTCATAATTGTCTTAAAAAGGTCTCAAAAAGTCTTAAATTTGACTTTGTGAAAGCGGCAGATACCCTGATTTATACTTTTATGCGGGCGGGAGCGGGACAAAACATGAGCGTTGTGGGCGGGAGAAGGTAACGTAGGCTATACTTTTGCGGGAGCTGGACTGAAAAATCCATCCCGTGCCGGTCTCTACCAGAGATTTAGTGGTTAAATCACACTTTTGCTTTTCAGAAATATATATTTTTTAATGTTAACAAGGAAAACAAAGCTAAGTTTGGGGTATCTGATCAAACCATGCTTCCTGTGTGAGATCTGTGGTGAATTTTTTTTGTAGTGTGTTTTTGTGGGAGAGATGCAAGGAGATATGCAGGAACAAGTCTGTTTGGAACACACACACACACACACACACACACACCACCCACAGGGAGGAATGTGAGGGGTTGAGATCCCAACATTCCTGTTTTAAAGAGCCCCTCGTAGTTGCCATGGCGGGATTGAGCTTGAAACGGCTGCTGGGAGCAGAAACACAGCTCAGATTTTACCCTGAATACACTCATTAAAATTCACATCAACAAAACGATTGTTGGATATCCGACAAAAGCAACTGGCAAAGATTAATGAAGGTTTATTGAAAGAGTCAAGATTGAGAGTGGTTATTTTCTTCTCTGGAGTATACGGTTGTACTTTAGTTTTTCCTCAACATTTTTCCATGTTCATTTTCCAAGTCTTGTTTGTAAATTCACTAATCTTCACTGTTATATTCGTATTATTTATACACAATTGTAGTTATTCATATTTTGTCATTTTTAATAGTTTTTGTTCTTTTTAAATATTGACATTTTAGGTTTAATTTACTAAAATTAGTCGTTTTTAGTGCTTTTAGTTAGTGGCCAAGGCAATATTTAAAGGTTTTTCATCTATATGTCTTTATTTTATTCAAGTTTTTTTAAATTAACAAATGTTTTTAATAGTTTTAGTTAACAATAATAACATCTAATGCTGCATTTACACTGCCGGTCTTGATGCACAATTCCCATTTGGTGACTATATCCGACGATATCAACTTTTAAAAGCGTCCCGTATCCGATATTTGCATTTACACTATACACTGGCGAAACAGCCCAAGACGTTCTGACCCGGAAAAGGACGTAAAACGGCGCGATATGCAAAGGAAGCAATAGGGCTGTGCAATTAATTGGATTTCGATTTCGATTTTGGCTACCAACGATCACCAAAATAGTACAATCGAGAAAAAGCGATTTATTTTGCCATGTTCAGTTTTGCAAGAACACTTATTTTGTCTTGCGCTCTGAAGGAAACGCTGATGGTGAGCCAGCCTTTAATATTCGGATCGAGTTACTAGCTGGAATTTGTTGAATATATTTTGCCAAAATGTTGCCTACTTGTTTTCAAGAGATTGTGGAAGTGCACTTTATTGTTGATCTTATTTATTTGTGGTTATCATTTTTACTTGAATACTTTTATACTTTGATTTGAATATATGTTATATTATTTATTTTAATAGTTCAAAAAGTACAACAAATGTTACAATTTCAATTTAAGAATTGTTGAAAGGTGTCTTTTTAACAAATGCAACACATTCCCAAAGTCATGTGAAATAATCGTGTTACATAATCGCGATTTCAATATTGACCAAAATAATCGTGATTATGATTTTTTTCCCATAATCGAGCAGCCCTAGGAAGCAATGGATTCAGACAAAAAGATTATTCAATGTTTTGCTTTCCGCACTTTCTATAAAGGTCAAAGCATTGCTCTCGTAAGGCGGAGAATAAAAGAAGAGTTCGTCCACATGAGTTGACGTCATTCGCCATTCAATGACGTACGACTCGCATTTACTGGGAAATATCCAGAGATGTATAAAGTACTAGAGACACATACTTGAGTAAAAGTACAAGTTCCTTATCAAAAAAGTGACTTGAGTAGAAGTTGAAGTGCTCTTTAAGCACCACACTTAAGTAGAAGTATTAAAGTATTCAACATTTTTTGTACTTAAGTATTGCAAGTAGTTTATTTTAAAATGTACTACTCAAGTAGGCTACTGAAAGTAAAAGTACAAGTATTGTGTAATGTAGTTATTAAAGAAAGTAGTCAAAAGTTTGAACATCATATTGTTTTTATTATTTCAAATGATTAAGCTAAAGGACAATCACAATGTTGGTAATTTTTCTACATATTGTCATATAAATAACCTGAAAATACTGTAGTTCATTAAGATTAAATCTTACTATAACCACTCTTGCAAAAAAAATGGGGTAAGCACACTTATATTCTCATTTCAAGAGGTGTTCTGTGTAAATGATTTGTTTGTAACACTTTATGGTTTGATTTGTTAGACTAATAACTAATGAACTAACCATGATCAATACATTTGTTACTGTATTTATTAATCTTTGTTAATCTTAGTTAATAAAAATACAGCTGTTCATTGTTTGTATATGTTACTTCACAGTGCACATTAACTATGTAAACAAATAGAGAGCAATTTGAGCGCAAGACGCTCGTGTTGTTTTAAAGACAGTGAATGCGCGCTCGCGGGGCTCTCGCGCTCTCTCTCTCTCTCGCTCTCTCGCGCTCTGTCTCTCTCTCTCGCACTCTCGCGCGCGCGCTCTCTCTCTCTCTCTCTCTCATGCGCGGTAATGTGGGTTTGGATTGGAATGATTCGTAACATTTTTATAATTGTAACGAGTAACGATGCAGCACATAAAAAAAATATCGGAGTAAAAGTATTAAACTCATCGAAAATATGTACTGAAGTAAAAGTGGAAGTAGGAGAAAAAAATAATACTCTAGTAAAGTACAGATACTGCCTTTTAGTACTTAAGTACAGTAGTGAAGTAGTTCTACTTCGTTACTATACATCTCTGGAAATATCCGATTTGACCGCTTGCATGGCATCTGAATCATATCAGATTTATTACCACGTATGAGTGAGGCCGATCGGAGGATATCGGAATTCATGCAGGTTTTTCTGCTTTTGTTTTAAGAAAGTTATTAAACCTGTTATAGTATGACAACACTTTTTTTGCAACTTATTTCAATATCGTGATAATACCGTATACCGCGATATTCAGCAATTAATCGCAACATGAAAACTTGATATCGGCACACGCCTAAAGCTAATTAAAGGTCCCGTTCTTCGTGTTTTTTTGAAGCTTTGATTGTGTTTACAGTGTGCAATATAACATGTGTTCATGTTTCGCGTGTAAAAAAACACAGTATTTTTCACACAATTTACTTATCTGTTTACCGCTGTTTCCACTGTCCTAAAAACGGCTGGTGATTTCCTTGTGCTATGAAGTCCCTCCTTCAGAAATACGTAACGAGTTCTGATTGTGCAAAGCGGTTCCTGTGCTGTGATTCGACCACAGCTTAGCGCACGTGAAAGCGGTTCCTGTGTTGTAATTTGACAGCAGTTTAGCGCACGTTGGAAAGGTCACGCCTCTTAACGGAGAGATGTATGCGTTCAATGATCTCTACAGCGTCCCTGGGAAAGCCAAACAAAGGTGATTTGACTCCTGGATGAAAATAACAGCGTCTCGATGACATGGCGATAAACACACTCAACGCAACAGTTCCTTTTCTCCACGCGACCGTCCGCTTCTCCACGTGGGAAAGCAACAAGACCGCGCCCCCTTTTTCGCGTTTCTTTGTGGGCGGAGGTTAGTCTGTTCTACTGCTCTACTGACGTAATTAAAGAAGGAAGTACCAGGATGTAGTCCAAGCCAGCCGTTCGCTGTAGGCTTTGAAAGGGAACTTCTGTTAAATAAAATATCTCGCTTGGCATTGAACTTTGAGCTTTATAATTTTACAGGTATTATTTATGCTCTAACAGCAACATTACACACTAACTAAAGTTTGAACAATGGAATCGTGAAGAAGGGGACCTTTAAAGGGATAGTTCACCCAAAAATGAAAATTAGTCCATGATTTACTCACCCTCAAGCCATCCTGTGTGTGTATGATTTTCAGATGAGTACAATCGGAGTTGTATTAATAAATGTCCTGGCTCTTCATACACACCTAGGATGGCTTGAGGGTGAGTAAATCATGGACTTATTTTCATTTTTGGGTGAACTAATCCTTTTTAACATGTAATCTTGTATAGTTGTTTTTGCAGTGTAGTTTCAGTAAATGTTGTGGATACACTGGAGAGGAATTGCCGTCATGTAGAACATCAGACTGTTGTTTGAAGAGAAGGAATGAGCTGAAGGAATGGACTCATTACCAGCAGATGTTGTTGATAAAGCGTCGCTGACACACGCTGCCTGTTTAAGACCGGTGTGGGTCTGAATGGACCTTCACTGGACCGCCGATGTGTTTATCCGTTAGATCATGTGGTTGTTTTTTTGTTTATACGTTAATTATTTATTGTAGTTTGTGCCATATTTCACTTCAGACTATAATCAAGAGCAGATTTGCCCCCTATGGAGATTGCAGGTTTGGTAACACTTTACAATAACGTTTCCTTATGTCAACATGAACTAACAATACTTCTATAGAATCTTAGTTTAATGTTAATCTCAGCGTTTACTAATACTTTTTTTTTCTTATCTTTTGATAGTTCATAAACGAACATAAACAAATGATGAACAATTGTATTTTCATTAACTAACAAGTCAAGATTAGGGTTGCAAAAGTCACGTATTTGGTTACACAATACACTGTATTTAATTTAATTCCCATTTAATTCATAGTCAGGAGGAAGGACTACGAACGGTATTCGGCAGATATTATTCAATAAAGTATCAGGGTTATAATAGTTAAGGGATCAGTTCACCCCAAAATGAAACTGTCCTGATAATTTACTCGCCCCCATCTCATCCAAGATGTTCATGTCTTTCTTTCTGCAGTCGAAAAGACATTTTGTCGGTAGAAAACATTCCAGGTTTTTTCATCATATAATAGTTTTCAATTGCAACCAAAATGCTGAAGGTCCAAATTAATGCAGTTTCAAAGGTCTTTGCTTCAAATGGTACTAGCTTTTTTCAGCTGTTTTTATTGCAGAAATGGTTATGCAGATGTTACTTATTTCAGTGTCACGTGATCCTTCAGAAATCATTCTCATATGCTGGTTTGATCCTCAATTATCAATGTTGGAACTGTGCGATCCCAGTGGGAATAGGGTCTTATCTAGCCTAGCCTAGGGTTGGGTTCGGTGGGAAAAAAAATTCAGAAACATCAGAAACCGAACCCCGTCAAAAAGCCCAATATTTGGCCAAAGCTGAATCCTGGATTCGGTGCATCCCTACTTATGACCAAACAAAATGTGTATATGATAAATCATATACATTTCCCCAAATTTTCAATTAATTCCTGTTAAATTTCCAAATTGGAATATTTCCACAAATGCCATGGAAAGTTTCCGGAAATTTACCTGAAACTTTCCGCCCCTTTGCAACCCTAATCAAGATTACAGTTTTTCTCGATTGTTTACACACATTTTCTGAAAGCATGCCTCATACTCTCAGAACTCTACACACACACACACACACACACACACAATGGGCAAAACCCCTCAATTTTCCGGCAAAATTAAACTTTACATTCAAAACAACGTTGTTTCTTCTTAAAATGGTATTTTGTTATCAAATGACACACACAAACCATCATATGAATAGACATTTATAAGAACCAGTTGAACACTGATGTGCTCAAACACCATTTATCATAATGACTTGGGTCTGTCAGTGTTACACTTACTACAGACAGTACATGCATAAGTGTGTTATAAAATATTAGAGAATATTGTTTTTATACTCAGAACACACATATATTTTATTTTTCCCACAAAAGCAATGTACACCATGTACATCCCAACCAACACAAAGTTGCACATACAGTTGTCTACATACAAAACAACAGAAGAATTTACTGTATACAGTTAAAAAACTGTTTCCATTGCAGTTTTGCGAAAATTTCCTTTTTCGAATTGCCTGAAAAACCACCTCATGCGAGCGTAAAAACTTTTTTGCGATATATGGGAGTTTTTGCGAAATTGACGCGTTTCCATTGGGCGTATTTTCAATTCGCAATTTCAATATGCGCAATTTGAAGGGTAATGGAAATGCGCATGCAAATATGCACATGCAAATATGAGAATATTGTTTTTATACTCAGAACACACAAATACACGGTAACATATATTTTATTTTTCCCACAAAAGCAACATCCCAACCAACACAAAGTTGCACATACAGTTGTCTACATACAAAAACAACAGAAGAATTTACCGTTTACAGTTACAGTAATAAAAAAAACCCTATGCTGCTCCAAAACAGAAGAGCTCACCTGTTGGCCTTTAATGCTAAAGCTCTGTTTGCTGATTGTAAAGCTGTGTGACAGGCGTTTGCCCATGTGATGGGTCAGTGTGCATATTTGCATAGAGATTTTCTGCATGTGTGTAGTGTTTTGAATAAAGCGCAATTTGAGTGTAAAGCAGGAATTGTGCTTGTAGTTTAGGTTCAGGGGTCATTTGTGTGGTCATTGGCTCTCAAGTACCAGTATTTGTGTGTAAACAATTGAGAAAAACTGTAATAAAGTGATTTTAAAAATTGTTCATTGTTAGGTCTTCTTAGCGAATGCACTAACCAAAGTTAACAAGTCAAACCTTGTTGTGAAGTGTTTCAGCCATTTCAGAACCTGTATCTACTGAAAAATACCAATTTAATTTAATTGATTTGAAAATTAGTGTAAGGAGAAGGAAAACTATTGCCGTGGGAGTTTTGCAAAGGAGCTCGAACTAACTAAACATGCCCAATTAGATAAGGAGGATCAGTTTAATTTGACATGGAAAATTTTAGTTTGTTATATTTTTGCTTCCCCCCCGAATCGTCAATGGCAGAAAAGCTAAAAAATTATGCATAAAAACTAGGGCTGTCAAAAGATTAATCGCGATTAATCGCATCCAAAATAAAAGTTTGTTTACATAATATATGTGTGTGTGCTCTGCTAATTATTATTTATATATAAATACACACACAAGCATGTATATATTTAAGAAAAAAATATTATTTTTATATATAAAACATTTATATTTATATTAGGGCTGTCAAAAGATTAATCGCGATTAATCGCATCCAAAATAAAAGTTTGTGTTTATATAATATATGTGTGTGTACTCTGTTAATTATTATTTATATATAAATACACACACAAGCATGTATATATTTAAGAAAAAAAATATTATTTTTATATATAAAACAATTATATTTATATTAGGGCTGTCAAAAGATTAATCGCGATTAATCGCATCCAAAATAAAAGTTTGTGTTTATATAATATATGTGTGTGTACTCTGTTAATTATTATTTATATATAAATACACAAACATTCATGTATATATTTAAGAAATATTTGCGTGTATATACATTTATATAATCTATAATATATATAAATATAAATGTTTTATATATTAAAATATTTTTTTCTTAAATATACACATGCTTGTGTGTGTATTTATATATAAATAATAATTAGCAGAGTACACACACATATATTATGTAAACACAAACTTTTATTTTGGATGCGATTAATCGCGATTAATCTTTTGACAGCCCTAATAAAAACTAAACTCCACAAAGATACAAACCGAAATGGATCAAAATGCTTGAAATCAAAATAAAGCCTCAGATTGTATGTTTGCAGCCTGAAGACTTTAATCTAAGCGTTTTAATTTCCTTAAAGCCGAGTCTTACTGCTGGTGGGGATTGTGTTTATTCCAGACACGTACGGATGCCGCCTCTGTTTCTGAACGAGAGCTCCTTTCATTTGTTGGTGAATAAGCAGGATAGTCTTCCGCTGCATTCTGGGATAATTGAAGACGCTGGGTGTGATTGGTGTGTGTGTGTGCCAGGTCTGCAGGGGCCTGGCGCAAAGTTTAGTACAAGGCTTGGCACAAAAACACGTCAACCCAGTGCCAACCATATGGACCGAGATGGAGAGAGGTGGCCCTTGTCCACCGTGGAGGAAAATCTCTCCGCTTCTGAACTCTTCCAAGGGGCGCTTGTGTACCTTTTGTCCTCTCGGGTTAGCAGCTTGTTTATGAATCATAAGGATATTACAATGCTGCAGTAATAGTGGCATGACTGAACAACTGGAAGTGATGATTGCTTAATTCGAGATGCTGGAAGCATACTTTTAATGTCAGTTGTTTTCCCTTGTTGTTGTTTTTTTCCACAGGTTCTATTCTCCATCTGTAAATGAACAAATAATACATACTTTTTGACTCTCCTTGCTATAGTTTGAGTTATGAGTCTTTAAATTTGTGTGTTTCACTCAGAAAACAACAGTTTTGTAAATGTCAAGGACTGAACCAAAAGGCTACTTTTGTTCTAAATGCTGTAACTTTTGATTACTTTATGATATCGCCACAAAATTTGATCCAGACGCAGACCACATATAGGGGAACATCACCAAAAAAGTTATTATTCTGCTGGCCTATTTCCTTCCTGAGTTATTGAATGTTAAATAAGAAATATTTGTAAAATTATTTTAAAATATTCCCTTTTATCAGCAGTTTCTCATTAATATAGTGTCCAAATATAATACAAATTTATATTTTCCAAAAATATAAAATGTTTGCTAACAAAGGATACCTACCATTTGACTCTCCTTACTATAGTTTTGGAGTTGTGAGTCTTTAAAGTTGTATATGTCACTCAGAAAACAACAGTTTTCTAAATGTTTTCATTGTGTCAAGGACTGAACAAAAAGGCTACTTTTGTTCTAAATGCTGTAACTTTTGATTACTTTATGATATCGCCACAAAATTTGATCCAGACGCAGACCACATATAGGGGAACATCACTAAAAAAGAATTATTCTGCTGGCCTATTTCCTTCCTGAGTTATTGAATGTTAAATAAGAAATATTTGTAAAATTATTAAAAATATATTTAAAAAAAATGCCTTTTATCAGCAGTTTCTCAGCAATATATTGTCCAAATATAATAAATATAAAAATATAAAATGTTTGCTAACAAAGGATACCTACCATTTGACTCTCCTTACTATAGTTTTGGAGTTGTGAGTCTTTAAAGTTGTATATGTCACTCAGACAAAAAAAACTCTAAAAATACCTTCAGGGCTTAAGGGGTTAAAGTCTTAAAATGTCTAAAATTCAATTTTTTTTTCTTAAAACGTCTTAGCTAGGTCTGAGTCATAGGCTGTCTGCATATTAACAGGTAACCCAGCAGTTTCTTTGTAAAATACGTTTTCTGTAAAATATAAATTAGGGATGCACCGAATATTCGGCCACCGAAAAATTTCGGCCGAAAATGGCCCAAAAGTGCATTTTCGGTTTTCGGCCGAAAGACTTTTATCACCGAAACAACATGGACGAAATGTTGTGATGACGCAAACAGAAACCGCGACTTGCACGTGCTTGTCTGAAGCAACATGTCTGCGGTGTGGACGTGTTTCAGTATATCTGAGAAACACCCACATCTGCTCCATGCACAAGCTGGATACTGGAAACTATTGGTTTCCGAACAGTTTCCGAATGCAATCTTTAACAGTGGCTTGTTTAAAGCTCGGAACACACTTCAATCCGAGTTCCCACGCCAACATCGATCAACATGTATCACGAAATTCAAACGATAAATGCCGTTTTGACGCTCTTTAATGTGGCATCACTGATCACATCACAGTTCAAGCCGCGGCGCGCGCGCGCGCGTGAACAATATCAATCATCCCTTCCTAAAGAATAAACATGAATGAACATCTGAAGGTATGCTGAGGATACATTACAACTTACTGTACGTATCATATGTGGTGTAATCACTCAATCAGTGTTTCAACAGCGGAAAGACGTCAATATAGCTGTAAACTAAACAATGTCATGTAACGTTAGCTTCACATTTACCTCAGGCTGTCATTCAGTGTCCACAGAATTTTAGTCACTAGAGAAATCAACTCTTTCACTAAATATATGCTCTATATTAGCCGTTATATTCATTATATTCTACTTAACCTGTTAGTGATGCCTTGGTTATTTCATGTACGTTTAAATAAACCTGTCATGAATTATACACAGACACTGTGTATAAATGATTATATTTCAAAAATATTTTATAAGATTTAGAAGTTATTGCAAAAACTGCCTTATGTGAAGTTTAAATGTTTGCTTACTATGTTATTTGAGTGTTGATTATTACACCTAATGCACTTTCTTGTAGTAGTCAGAAATATGAAAATTTGTATTAACATTATAATGGTGTAATCAAATATAGGCTAATAAGCTTTTGTTTTATTAACATTTTTAGTTTAGTGAATTTAAACTAAATTCACCCCCCCTTTTTTGATCATAATATATTGCATGGCCTGCATTACACTCACTGTATTTGATAATAGCCTTCAATATCAACATTGTTTTTAGGACATCCTTGGGCAAGATGTGAAATATAAAATTATTACAACAAATACATTTTTATCCAAATAGAAAAACATAGAAAATACAGGTGTGTGTATATATACCGTGTATCGCCATTCAACCAAAAATCCCTAATCTCTAGTGGTTTTGTTGCTTTTTCCAATTTCGCCATTGACAGAGTGGAGCTATTGTTGGAGCTGTGTTGACTGAAATAGTCAGTGTCCAAACATACGAAATAACTTTATGAACAATTACAATTAAAACTGAAATTGGAAATCACAATGCATGAAATTAAAGTAAATGTCATTGCAGAAGTGTTAGATGAGACTTAAGACTGATCACTTCTAAACTAGGGATGACAATTTACATAATTTCCCATAATCGAACTGTAGCTGCATCCATATTTCTTAAATGCATGCAAATGTTGCTGTTTATTGGTGCATTTAATTTGGGAATAATTGTGATTTCTATTAATGCTATTATTTATTGAACATGGTGTTTTTTTTTTTTTTTTACTAATGCTGTATTTTTTTTAAATTGTGCATCGTGATATGCAAAACTAAAATACCAGGTGTGTGTGTGTGTGTGAGCCGTGTTCTGTCATGTTTTCGTGGATGAGGTGACTTGTTTACTCCTGAGGCTGTTAGTGTTGAGACTGAATATTAGTTCATCAAGGGCTGGTTAAATTTAGCATCGCTTGGAGAGATACTTAATCTCCTGAGCTTTATTACCACAGTCGTCTTGGTCATAAGAGAACTTATGTTTAAAGCACATGGAGGGTGTTTACATGCATCTAATAATCGCACACCAGTTACTAAACCGCACATGTAAACACAAACTGTTATCAAGCAAAGACGCCTGTTTCGTTTGGCATGTAACCAACTTTAATGTCCATACTGCAGCTCATTCACTGGACCTCGTTTATCATCACACATTAATGGTTTAAAACGTTCTCACGCAAACGAAAACTGTCACTTCAGACCCTTTTTAAAGGTTAAACGCCCTCTTTTCCAGCACTCACTCTCCACCCGTGTGAATCTTTGTTTCGGGTTCATGTTGATTCTTGTTCGATCCGTAAGGATTACATCTCTTTAGTTACAAAGGTGTCTTTCTCTTTCTCAGGTGCACATTTCGGTTCCCCAGTACGAACATCAAAATCACGTTCACAGCCCTGGCGAGCGTCAAGCGTGAGAAGAGGGAACCGGAGTCTCCGGTGAAAGCGGTTCAGCCCCAGATCTCCCCTTTAACCATCAACATTCCCGATAACATCGCTCACCTCATGAGCCCCTTGCCCTCGCCCACCGGCACCATCAGGTACACACACACACACACACACCATCAGGTTGAGAGATTTATAAAAGATATAAAATAAAGATAAATCCAATATTTGTATGATTTTGTTTGGCGAGGTGATAGATTAGATACATTTGAGTGTGTTAAAAGTTATGTTTTAATTAGGGCTGGGCAAATTAACGCGTTAACGCGGGCGATTAATTTTTTCAGCAATATTTAACGCAAATAACGCAGCGTCCGTTTTTATATCCATTTTTGCTTAGCGTTACATGATCATCACGCTCTTATTCATGTAAATGCTTCCAAGTGCGACAAGACACGAGAACGCTGTGTGTGTGTGTGTGTGTGTGTGTGTGTGTGTGTGTGTGTGTGTGTGTGTGTGTGTGTGTGTGTGTGTGTGTGTGTGTGTGTGTGTGTGTGTGTGTGTGTGTGTGTGTGTGTGTGTGTGTGTGTGTGTGTGGATGCGTCTCATGCCAGCTAATCAAGGGACACACACACACTCGACGCATAGATAGACTCACGTCAGTTTCCTGCTCACATCGAGTTCTCTTTTGCTCTTGAACAAACAATAACACAGAGGATTTTGAGTATTCTCATATTAGGAGTCTTAAATTAGTTAAATAACATCTTAAATGAACTTAAAGAGTTGTGAGGAAATGAGATGCGCGTCATGTTCATCAGCGGCTGTTCTTAAAGTGACAGTAGCACTGATGATGCCTCTCATTAATGTTCATCACAGAACAACGGGAACAGAGAAAATTGTAGCTTTAATGATGATTCATCTATATTTAATTTATTATTTATGCAGTTAAGAAAGATAACTATTACATTTCTGTATATGTATAACAGGGAAGGCCACAGGTAAAACATTTATTTTGGGTTTATGTAAAGATTGTTTTAAGTTCACTTAAATTAAAAGTTGTTTTTTTTTAAAGCCTAATAAATGTTGAAATTGGGAGCTTTCGGTTATACTGTAATGTAACGTCATTAATGTTTCATAGACACTTTAGTATCAGTGATACTGGCCTTCATTCATAAAAAGATGACAATACAACACATATTTAAAATATGCTGTCTTTAAATTGTTGAGTAACTGAAATTATTACAATATCAAAATATTACAAATGTAAAATATTAAAAACTTGCGATTAATTACAGAAAAAAGTGCGATTTAATTAGTTCTTTTTTTTTAATCGATGCCCAGCACTAGTTTTAATGCTACTCTGAGACACTTCAGTGTTTCCTCTACCATTGTTTTGAGTCCATCAACACCCCCAAAGCTTCACAGTCCTATCGCTCGTCCTGGGTCCACATTTTATTCAGTAACATCAGGCATTTTTTATAAATTGATTGATATACACATGATATCGGTCCTTTCTGCTGCTTCTTCACCTGGAAAATATCAGATAACAAAAGACCGAAAAAAAATCACTTGCTGCTCTTGACTGAATAACTTTACTAATGGTTAATCTATATTTATACAGTGAAGATTATGAAGTGATATTTTACATTTGATCACTATTTTTTTTGTACCTGAGTGACATTCTAGTTTAGACCTTCATGAAAAACCTGAAAAGAACTGTTTATTTCATTTGTATGTTTGTTCTTTTGTATATATTTGTGCTATTGCTCGTAATTTGATCATTTGTTCTTGTTTTATTACTGAGTGTCTTTAACAATATTTAAAATGTATACGAGTTAGGCTAAGAGCCATAACCTTATTTATTAACCTGTTATCCTGAACAAGAAATCCCAAGAAAATCCCAAGAAATGGCATACCGGGACTAAAAAAGATACAGTTCGTGAACCCTTTGCACTAAAAGCATAAGTATGGTCTCATTTGAAAACAGACACTTGGCAATATCATAGGGAATTTATGTTTGCAATGATTTGCTAATGATTTGTATAATTTATTAATATTTTAATAAAAAGATTAACTATATTTAATTAAGATATGCAGTGATTTATTTAATCAGTATCAAAAGCTGAAACCAGTGTTATATAGCATCATTAATATAGTATTATAGCATTTAGTATTTTTTTTAGTACACATTTTCGTTCTTAATTTGTAAAATTTTGACTTACTAGTTTTTGTCTATTTAGTTTTTTAACTTAAACTAAATGAAATAGAAATGTTGCCTTGACAAATAACTTTTTTAATAATTAATTTAATAAAACAACACTTACTGAAAGATCAGGTATATTTGATAAAGCAGAATCATATGGAAGTCTTTCTGCTCTCTGAAGCTTGCGTTCGTGCTTCATTGGGGTTGGTGTTTTTCGAGTGTGTGTGTGTGTGTGTGTCTGCAGCTGTGTCCTTTATGGGCCACTTCTGATGTGATTGATTTAATTGAGTTTGGCTCCCACTTAAATGAGGCGGTTTCCTGTTCTGCAGAGAGAATTAAACTTCCTCCTTCCATCTGTTTGCATCGGTCCGTGTTTTACGAAATGATTTTGGAGTGTATGGTAATGCATTTTCTGTGTTGTGTGTGTCCCCCAGCGCTGCAAACTCGTGCCCGTCCAGTCCTCGTGGTGCGGGCTCATCCGGATACAGGCTGGGCCGAATCGTGCCTGACCTGCAGCTCATGAATGATAACTCTCAGTCCGAGAACGACAAAGAGGCGTCAGAAGGAGACAGTCCAAAGGTGCCGATCTCAGGATAAAACATCACCACTGGACGAAAGTCAAGTTCAAATCAGTGTTTTCTATGGAAATACATTTTAAAATTGTATTTATTCCTGTGATCAGAGCTGAATTCAGTGTCACATGATCCTTCAGAAATCCCTCTGATATGAGGATTTGATGCTCAAGAAACATTTATGATTATTATCAGTGTTGAAAACAGTTGTGCTGCTTCATATTTTTGTGGAAAGCATGATATACACCACAATTCAGAAGTTTGAGGTAAGATTTAATAAATTAATAAATGTAATGCTTTTTTATTCAGCAAGGATGCATTCAATTAAAAAGTGATATTTAACCCTCTGGGGTTTCTTCATTTATGGGTCACACTCAGGACCTTCAGGAGTGCGGGATTAAGATCAAAAAGATTTGAGTAAAATCAATGAAATATATTTTTGTTCAATAATATTTTTTCTGTTCTTTTTTTTTGGTGGTGTTTTGAGATAATTTTATGATTTATAATTATGCAATAATTATGACCCATTTTTTCCCATTGAATCTAATAATATATATATTTTTTTTATTAAAGCTGTATTTCATTTTAGAGTCAAGCCTAGGCCTCATGAAAGCAAT
This sequence comes from Gobio occitaniae, assembly GCA_033150135.1. Lineage (NCBI taxonomy): Eukaryota > Metazoa > Chordata > Actinopteri > Cypriniformes > Gobionidae > Gobio > Gobio occitaniae. The sequence goes on along the minus strand of JARQWZ010003389.1, from coordinate 108,746 downwards.
TTTTTTAATGAGATCGGTGCCATCCGGTGGACACATTGAGCATTTTTATCACGCAATAGCACATTTTTACCACTATATAGTGGATCTTGTGTTTTATAAAAAAAAATTAAAATCGTAGCTTCATCGGAATGGTCCGACACATGGTGACTTTATTGGTACTTGGTATATGAACACCCCAAAAAAATTGGGGACAGGATTTGAAAAGTCTAAGTGGTCGTAAAAAAAATTGTCACATTCAGGACCTTCGGGTCAAAAATGACCCCCATAGGAAATTAATGGGAAATTGGCAAAAATATGATTTTTTTTGTGCATATAATCTACAAATCAGCCAGGATGCAGAAAAAAGGATTCAACAGTGAAGGAGTGAATCTCTAAAACACCAAGAGTGCAAACTCACACACACACAAAAACACACGCACACACAAATGAACACATGCCATTCCTAAAGCTAATTGTGTTTTTGTGTGTGAGTGTGAGTTTTGCGCACTTGATGTTTTAGAGATTCACTCCTTCACTGTTGAGTCCTTTTTTTCTGCATCCTGGCTGATTTGTAGATTATATGCACAAAAAAACTCTGTATTTTCATATTTTTGTCAATTTTCCATTCATTTCCTATGGGGGTCATTTTTGACCCGAAGGTCCTGAGTGTGACTTTTGGGGGTGTTCATATACCAAGTACCAATAAAGTCACCAAGTTTCGGACCATTCCGATGAAGCTATGATTTTTTTTTTTAAATGTATAAAACTCTTGTCATTTTTGACCCGAAGTACCCCAGAGTGTTAAAGACATTCATAATCCTATTCAGCAAATCATTCTGGATAAATGTATCACTGTTTCCACACACATAAGAGGCGGCACAACTGTTTTCAACACTGATAATAATCATAAATGTTTCTCTGGAAGGATCATGTGACACTGAAGACTGGAGTAATGCTGAAAGGCTTCAGGAATAAATCACAGTTTATTCACATAGAAAACACTTATTTGAAATACTAATCATATTTCAATATATTAGTTTTTATTGTAATTTTGATCAAATAAATGCAGTCTTGTTGAGCTTAAAAGACTTTCAAAAACAAATTGTAATTGATTTTTAAGGTGACGGATTTACACGTTACATGCACTTACTATAGTAATTACAGAAAATAATGCATAATTACAACTCTATAGAAAGTACATGTAATTAACATTATTCAGTGTTTATTTAAAGTTCACTTTTAAATAAACTTTTGCTGATAATTTCCTCACCCCCATGTCATCCAAGATGTCCATGTCTTTCTTTCTGCAGTCGAAAAGAAATGAAGGTTTTGGATGAAAACAGTCCAGGGGTTTTTCTCCATATAATGGACTTCAATGGGCTCCAAACAGTTCAAGGTCCAAATGACAGTTTCAGTGCAGCTTTAAACGACACCAGATGATGAATAAGGGTCTTATCTAGTGAAACCATCAGTTTCTGCGAGAAACCCAGCAGTATTTATGCTATTTTACCTCTTAATACAGGGTTTTTCCTGGGTCAAAAATGGTCTTCGGTGGTGCCTGACAGACATGGTCATCCATACACACACACGCACGCACAGTAAAAAAGTACCCTACCCACGTGATCTGCAAGCGCAATACTGACAATACATTTGAAATAAATTCAAAGAAAGTTTGTAACTTTTGCTTTTCTTATTTTGATCCCACATGAAAAAATACTATATTATATTATAGTAAAATAACTAATAGTAAATACTATAGTGTTTTGAACCGTACTATAGTAAATATACTACAGTAAATTAACAAAGTAAATACTACAATATACTACTATTTACTGTAGTACTTATAGCATGGTTCAAAATACTAAGTATTTACTAGAGTAATTTTACTATAATATACTATAGTATTTTTTCATGTGGGATACCTTGATGTTTGTTTTGTTCATTTTTACACTATTTACTGATAATTGTTTTGGTATATAATCATATCAATATTAAAAAGTAGTATTAAAAAAATGAACAAATAGCCTAATTTTCTGCCATATACAATTTCATAAAATGATCAGCTAACTAATAACAACTTTGTTCTGGGTTCACCTCACTCCAGTCTAAACTAAATGATTTTAGGCTATTTATTTTACTACACATTGTCCACATAAATAAGCTGAAAGACTGTGGATAATTCAAACTAATTCTTACTATCCACTCTTGCTAAATTGGGTAAGCACACTTGTGTTCTCATTTCAGATGTTCAGAGTAAATTATTAAACTGATTGGTGAGTTCAGTGTTGGACAGATCAGTTGTTCGTTAAAATGATTCGGTTCAAATGAGTCATTAGGTCGCGAATTGGACATTAGCAGACGCGTTGTGTGTGAATCCCGTCTGTTAGAACATCGCGAAAGATGTCAACACACAGAAAACACTTCATAACCGGACAGGATTTGTTTCCCGTTTATTGAAAGTATGGTTTGCCAGCTGGTCAGAGAATCAGTCAACGTTTTTTGAGCGCATTTCACAGCCAGCGGTAATTCAAGGAAAACATCGTCTGATAGCGCCACGTGCAACATGGATTCGGTCTTCCGACCTTTTGATTTTGATTAACTTAATATGTGAAATATTAGAAAGCTAAGAATGCTCATTTTGAAGACAGAGAGCGTGTGAGCGGGGGAGGAGCTCTCTGATCGTTCTCTGACACTCAGTCACAAGCGCAGCATCTATTCTACATCATTCATAAATCACAATAACTCATCAAATAAAGCTTTGGCGGGACAAAAATTTGTTTTGGCGGCCGCCAAAAAATTTTCAATGTAGGAAAAACCCTGTAATAGACGAACGTGATCATATCTGAGCTCCGCCATAACTTCCGCTAAGTGAGGTCAAATACGAGCGTGGTTATAGATGTATCGATCGTAGATGCCTCGATAGTAGATGCCTCATTCTACTGATCCGTGCAGTCGCTAATGAGGCATCTACGTATACATCTATGACCACGATCTAATTTGACCTCACTCTCCGGAAGTTATGGCGGAGCTCAGAGATGATCACGTTCGTCTGAAAAGAGGTAAAATAATCGCATAAATACTGCTGGGTTTCTCACAGAAACTGATGGTTTGGCTAGATAAGACCCTTATTCATCATCTAAAGCCCTTTGAAGCTGCACTGAAACTGTCATTTGGACCTTGACCCGTTTGGAGCCCATTGAAGTCCATTATATGGAGAAAACCCCTGGACTGTTTTCATCCAAAACCTTAATTTCTTTTCGACTGCAGAAAGAAAGACATGGACATCTTGGATGACATGGGGGTGAGGAAATTATCAGCAAAAGTTTATTTAAAAGTGAACTAATCCTTTAAGTATAACGTAACCACCCTAAATTCCCAACTCTTGACCGGTAGTGTGTAACACCTGGAGAAAACTCTCCGTCTATTCTACATAAACGTTTAGTTGATTGTAAAGGTCACATGTCTCTCTCTCTCTCTCTAGGACGACTCCAAGCCTCCGTACTCGTACGCTCAGTTGATCGTCCAGGCGATCACGATGGCGCAGGACAAGCAGTTAACACTAAACGGCATCTACACACACATCACCAAGAACTACCCGTACTACAGGACGGCAGACAAGGGCTGGCAGGTCAGTCCCACAGCGGCAGAGCAACCTAAGATGAAGCTGTTTGAACGCAGGGTCACTGTTAACGTCAAGCATTTTAACCCTTTTCGTTTAGGGGTTGCATTGGTTGTCTTCCCGGTCATAATCAAAATTAAACTTCCTCCACCCCAGTAAAACCAATGCAATTTATTTTTCTTCAATAATATTTTTGCTTTTTAATTTTGTATTTTGAGATGATTTGTTGGTATTTTTTAATATTTATGCAATAATTATGGTCCATTTTTGCCATTTGAAAATTATTTAAAAAATGTAAAAAAAAAAATATTATTGCAGTATTTCAGGTTAAAATAGAGACTAGGCCTTCAAAATATATATTTTTTGAAGGCAGATTAGCGCCTCTTCTGGAATTATTTAAGAAATCTTGCAATCATGTGTGTAACCACTAGAGGTCTCAATGGAGAGGCTTGAGAATTCACTAGTTCTGTTTTGAACACATTTAATGATTTTTTTTTTTTGTTGATGGATTTGAATATATATTTAAAACATCTCAAAGACTATTTACTATAAAGTTTTAGGTTTTTTTTTTTTTTTGTTAGAAATATAGATTTTTTTGTGTGGATTTGTGTTTTTGCTGATTTCCCATTCATTTCCTATGGTGGTCATTTTTGACCGAAGAGCACAAGTGGGAGTATTTTTTTTTTTACGACCAATTAGCATGCTCGAATCATGGCCTCAATTTTTTTGTGTTTACACACATACCTAATGCTAGAAAAGTCACCAAGTTTTATATAATTTTGATGAAGCTGTGATTTTTAAAAATTCAAAATGTGGTTCATAGGTTCAGTTTTGTGTGTGTGTGTGTGTGTGTGTGTGTGTGTGTGTGTGTGTGTGTGTGTGTGTGTGTGTGTGTGTGTGTGTGTGTGTGTGTGTGTGTGTGTGTGTGTGTGTGTGTGTGTGTGTGTGTGTGTGTGTGTGTATAAGTGTGTGTGTGTGTGAGTGGATGTGTCAATATGTTTTAGATGTATTAGTGTCACCCCTTTACTGCTGTGTACTTTTTTTCAATTTGTAGATTGTACACACAAATATTCTGTGAATTTGTGTTTTTGCCGATTTCCCATTCATTTCCCATAGTCGGTCATTTATGACCGAAGACAATGAACGCTACTTTTTTTAAAATTACCAATTAGCATGCTCGAATCATGACCACAATTTTGTGTGTGTGATTACAGTCCTAATGCTAGAAAAGTCACCAAGTTTCATATCATTCTGATGAAGCTGTGATTTTTAACATGTCAAAACAGAAAATGTTCCGTTCAGAAATGAGCGAAGAGCACCAGAGAGGGTTAAAAGCTCTCTCTCTGTGTGTAATGTATCATTTCACAGGATGAAGATTTAAGTTTGACAGTATGGATGCATTTCTCTGTTTCAGAACTCGATTCGTCACAACCTGTCCCTGAATCGGTACTTCATCAAAGTCCCGCGCTCACAGGAAGAACCGGGCAAGGGTTCGTTCTGGAGGATAGACCCGTCATCCGAGAGCAAGCTGGTGGAGCAGGCCTTCAGGAAACGCAGGCCGCGGGGCGTCCCCTGCTTCAGGACCCCACTGGGACCCCTCTCATCCAGGTCAGGGGCCAGAAATCACTCTCATATGAGGATTTGATGCTCAAGAAACATATCGGATTATTATCGATCAGGGCTGCACGATTTGGGGAAAATATCGAGTTGCGATTATTCTGGTTTAAATGCGATTATTATTATTATTTATTAATGTTTGCAAATGAAAAGTGTGTATAACATTTTGTGTTTATATATTAATGTGACTAATAATAATAATTATGATTATTATTATTGCTAAATAATAATAAGAAATATTACTATTACAATTACATTCATTATTACAAAATTTAAATAGAGCATTTAAGAATAAATATAACCGTATAATAATATTTATATTTGACAGAAAACTAAAAATTATGGGTTGCCTGTTAGTATGCAGACAGCCTATGACTAAAAATCATTAGAAAGGTCTAAGGTCTATTGTAAAAAACTATTATTATTAACAAATCTGTGCTTTTTATCTGTGATATCAATTTCTTAAAGTCTACGTCTTTAATATGAAATATGAGCCTCTTATGCATCCACTGTGGGGATTAAAACTCCTGTACATTGAAGAAAAACATATGGATTGTCATATACATTTATTTAGAAGTTTTATTTTTCTTATTTTCTACCCAAAAGTGTCATTCATACTGAAGGCCAGAGGGCGCCCTCGAGCAGAAACGGCACATTTACGCCAGAGAAGTAATCATTTGTTTTCAGGAAATCCCTGATGTGAAGCTCACGCTGTAGCTGAATAAAACCAAGATAGAAACGCTTTGACTGATTAAACATGAAGATAATACTTCTGCGACGAGATTTGGTGTATTTGAGTTCTTCAAGCCTTCTGGGGTATTTTCATAATAATAAAGTATTCAGTGCTGATTGACATTCAGAAGCCACATCAGCTCGACTGACGTGTTATTAAACATGTTATTAAACGTTGTATTTGGTTGGAGAACAGGTTAATGAACGCTTCACATTACTAGTTTGTGAAGATGTTTGACACACGTTCCTCAAACTCTCAGTGCTTTCAGACGGAGCAGCGTTGTAACTTGCATTTTTAATGTCCTTGCTAAATAAAAGTGTCACTTTTGAAGTGCTTTTGAGTGGTAGTGTATGCGAAATGCATCCTGATGTGTTGGTCTTTGATGACAGGAGCGCCCCAGCGTCGCCCAATCACTCGGGCGTTCTCTCCGCCCACTCCAGCGGCGTCCAGACTCCTGACAGCCTATCACGCGAAGGCTCACCTGTTCCCATGGAGTCAGAGCCCGTCTCTGCTCCGCCCCCTGCTGCTGCCATCCAACCCAAACTAGCCGTGATTCAGGAGGCCCGTTTTACCCAGAACACCTCAGGTACTCGAACTTTCACTTGAGTTGACCTTTATTTAGTTTCTTGCGTGTGTGTGTTTTGTTATTCAGCCTTAACCCTCTGGGGTTCTTCATTTATGGGTCACACTCAGGACCTTCAGGTCAAAAATGACCCGGAGTGCGGGATTAAGATAAAAAAAGATTTGAGTTAAATCAATGAAATATATATTTTTGTTCAATAATATTTTTTCTTTTCTTTTTTGGTGTTTTGAAATAATTTTATTATTTATAATTAATATTTATGCAATAATTATGACCCATTTTTTCCCATTGAATATAATAAAATTGTTTATATATATATATATATATATATATATATATATATATTTATTATTATTTAAAGCTGTATTTCATTTTAGAGTCAAGCCTAGGCCTCATGAGATCGGTGCCATCCGGTGGACACATTGAGCATTTTTATCACGCAATAGCACATTTTTACCACTATATAGTGGATCTTGCGTTTTATAAAAAAAAATGTAAAAAATCGTAGCTTCATCAGAATGGTCCGAAACTTGGTGACTTTATTGGTACTTGGTATATGAACACCCAAAAAAATTGGGGACAGGATTTGGAAAATCTAAGTGGTCGTAAAAAATAGTCACACTCAGGACCTTCGGGTCAAAAAAATGACCCCCATAGGAAATGAATGGAAAATTGGCAAAAATATGAATATACAGAGTTTTTTTTGTGCATATAATCTACAAATCAGCCAGGATGCAGAAAAAAAGGACTCGACAGTGAAGGGGTGAATCTCTAAAACACCAAGAGTGCAAAACAGACAAAAAAACTCTCTCACACACACACACACACACACACACACACACACACTTATACACACAAAAACACACGCACACACAAATTAACGTGTGCCATCCCAAAAGCTAATTGTGTTTTTGTGTGTGTGTGTGTGTGTTTTTGTCTGTTTTGCACTCTTGGTGTTTTAGAGATTCATCCCTTCACTGTTGAGTCCTTTTTTTTGCATCCTGGCTGATTTGTAGATTATATGCACAAAAAAAATCATATTTTTGCCAATTTCCCATTCATTTCCTATGGGGGTCATTTTTGACCCGAAGGTCCTGAGTGTGACTATTTTTTTTACGACCATTTAGACTTTTCAAATCCTGTCCCCAATTTTTTTGGGGGTGTTCATTTTCCAAGTACCAATACAGTCACCAATTTTCGGACCATTCCGATGAAGCTACGATTTTTTACATTTTTTTTTATTTTAAAAAATTCGGGTCAGAAAGTACTGAAGAGCCCCAGAGGGTTAACAAACATAAGCTCTCATTGGTATCCAGTCTGAATCTGTGCTTGGATATCATATGTTGGATCTCTAAGTGGGCACGTGTTTCCTCTCTCAGTGACTCCCATCACCACCCAGCCGGTTCTGATCGCGGTCCAGCGTCCGTTAACGCAGGGGATGAAGCCCATGACCTACACCGTGGCCACCCCCGTCACGTCCTCCACGTCTGCGCAGCCGCTGATGCAGACGGTGCACGTGGTGCACCAGATCCCGGCCATGGCCGTCAGTACCATGAGCGGACCCAACCTGCAGCCCGCCATCAAAACAGAGCCGCTGGAGAACGGAGAGTACGAGGAGGTCAAAGGTGAGTGAGCAGTTGAGTTCAAGGAACTGCTTGATCTGAATTTCTTCAGATAATGTTAGTAACAAACATGTGTTCTGTCTCTCTTTAGTGAAGGTCGAGTCGGTTCCTGGCATCGCTCACGGCTCTTTAGGCTCGGCCAATAGGGTCATTCAGACCAGCGCCGGAGCCACGCCCCTCCAAACGGTCACCATAGTGCAACAAGCCCCATTGGGTCAGCACCAACTGCCAATCAAAACCATCACCCAAAATGGCACTCATGTAATGCCTATTGCCACGGCGATACAGAGCCAGGCTAACTCAGGTATTCCATTATTATTGAAGTAATAAGGGGAAGGATATCATTACAGAAAAATGGGAATTAAATGCTGAATTTTATTCTTTGTTGTTGTTTTTGATATATATATTTTAACTCAAGCTGGAAGCAAATTATCGCATGCGCTCGCTAATTTTGACAGCACTAATATATAAGCATGTCATATATTTATCTTATATTTACACATTAGATTTGCATTTTTTGGGTGAGTAAAATAAAGGTGATGAGGGCGTCCATGTTGATATCTAATTTGACACGTTTCTACCAAATGACTGATGAATTTGCATCAAAATATTGTTTTACTGGACGAAGGACAATCCTGTTTAAATGGCAAATGAGAAGTCCTATCTCTGCATGATTATATGCATTTTATTATGCCTGTATGCAACTGTGTCCAACCTAATGCTGTGTTCACGCCATTGCCGTAATTTCGAGAACACATGACGTTCTATTCGAAGTGGTTCACGTGGTTCACGGGAATTAAATTAAATGCAGTTTATTGTGTAAGCAAAAACGAATATATAAAACGTGACTTTAATTATAAACAAGCTCGAAATACACAGGGACTCTTATTTTGAAATGTCTGCGCCTCTGTTGCAGTTGCAGGAGCTCATTCAAGTTCAGGAGATAAAATATGCATTGAGACACCGTCTAAAACATATTACTATATAAACATCGTAAAGTAAACATTGTCATTATTCATCAGCATTAGTTCATAAACAATTGCGCGGCATAAATGTGTGTTATTCAGTGATTGTGAGCCGCTCTGGAGCGCTGGATTGGGGATGAGCCTGTAGAAGCGCAACAGTGCCGTGTTTTCCAGCGTTAGATCAGTTCAGATCAAATTTGCGCATCTGTTACACACAACATCAGTTCTGACTGGATCTCTTCCCTAATCGACCCTCCCTCACATTTTTGTCTCGTTTTTATTTGTTAATGAAAATGACAGTAGGTTTTCGTCTTAGTTTTTGTCATCCAACACTAGTCTTTATTTAGTTTTCGCCTCATTTTTCGTCAGTGAAAAAAGGTTGTTGACGGAAATTATTCGTCAACGAAATTAACACTGCGCAAGACGCTCAATTTGCGCGAACTGGACGCACGAATGAGGCGGGATCGCGCCGCAGGACCTCCAGACGTGCGTCAACGCGCCTTTCCATTGACTGAACATTGAAATCACTCGCTCCAGACGCTCTATTCACGTTCGGTGTGAACGCAGCATCAGACAACTCCCATCGTACGAGCTGTAATTACGTGAACGCTCGAGGAAGGAAATAAAGACGTGAACGCTTTTTACAAGTTACAGCATGGCGTGAATGTGCCTTAAGACTCCGGAGGGAGTGTAATATTAACAGGGTTTCTCCTACATTGAAAATTTTTTGGCGGCCGCCAAAATTAATTTTTGTCCTGCCAAAGCCTTATTTGATCAGTTATTGTGATTTATGAGTGATGTAGAACAGATGACTGCTGCACTTGCGTTAACTGAGTGACAGAGAGAACGATCAGAGAGCTCCTCCCTCTCTCTGTCTTCAAAATAAGCATTCTTAGCTTTCTAATATTTCACATATTACGTTAATCAAAATCAAAAGGTGGGAAGACCGAATCCATGTTGCACGTGGCGCTATCAGACGATGTTTTCCTTTAATTACCGCTGGGTGTGAATTGCGCTCAAAAAACGTTGACTCTTCTCTGACCAGCTGACATAAACCCATACTTTCAATAAACGGGAAACAAATCCTATCCGGTTATGAAGTGTTTTCTGTGTGTTTACAAATCTTTCGCGATGTTCTAACAGACGGGATTCGCACACAACGCATCTGCTAATGTTCGATTCGCGAACCAATGACTCCTTTGAACAGAGTCATTTTAACGACTGGTTAGAACAACTGATCTGTCCAACACTGAACTCACGAATCAGTGTATCATTTACTCTGAACACATCTGAAATGAGAACACAAGTGTGCTTACACAATTTAGCAAGAGTGGGTGTAAGAGTTAGTTTGAATTATCCACAGTCTTTCAGCTTATTTATGTTCACAATGTGTAGTAAAATAAATAGCCTATAAATCATTTAGTTAAGACTGGAGTGAGGTGAACCCAGAACAAAGTTGTTAGCTAGCTGATAATTTTATGAAATTGTATATGGCAGAAAATTAGGCTATTTGTTCATTTTTTTTTATATCAATATGATTATATACCAAAACAATTATCTGTAGATAGTGTAAAAATGAGGAACAAAAACAAACATCAAGGTATTAAAATAAGATGAGCAAAAATTACAAACTTTCTTTGAATTTATTTAAAATGTATTGTCAGTTTTGCGCTTGCAGATCACGTGGGTAGGGGACTTGTTTACCGTCCGTCCGTGTGTGTGTATGGATGACCATGTCTGTCAGCCAGCACCGAAGACCATTTTTGACCCAGGAAAAACCCTGATTAAATGTGTCTCTGTGTTTGTCTTCAGTGTCGAGTCCGCTACACCTGTTGGCCGCTCACGCCTCGGCCTCCGCCTGCCTGCCCACGAAGCGGCAGAACGGCGAGAAAGCGAGCGAGCCGCCGGAGAGCAAACGATTGAAAACCGAGGACGAAGAACAGAAAATCACCTCCAACCCGAACGGAACCGCTGTGGACACAGACTCCACCAACCAGCACGGCAACCACAACTAGTTACCCATTAAACACCACCACCACCACCACTTTTCCCTCCTTCTGTTTTCCTTTTTTCTTTTATCTCTGATCACGGTTTCTCTTCCATCCAGCTCACGGTGCCAAAACGAAAGGCTTTCAGGCTGGACAACCACTGTTAACCCGTTCAAACAAAGCAAAAAGGAAATCTAATGTCAAAAAAAAGAAGTGCGTTAAATAGCGTCCGTTACTGTTGTAGTGTGTTCCCCGTTTTCCGTTTTATGAGCCCGATTGAACAAGAACTCGCACCTCGAAAACACAAGAGCAACTGCCATCTGGTCCATAACTGGGCATTTTATTACAGACGATCACAGACCCTGCAGATGTTGGACTGGCTTGGATTCTACTCTTGGGAGTCGCGGTGATATTTAGCGACTCCCAAATTGGAAGCATCTTTAAAAGAAAAAAAAAATGCACCCGGATGTGCAGATCCTATGTGGACCGTCGCTGCGTGACATCAGATCCCGAAAAGATTCCAGAACCTCCGGAAACCCTTCACAGTAGAAATCCCGAATTGTGGAATCTGGACAGCGGGAAACACGGGCTATCCAACATTCCAAAGTGTGGCGGGTGACAAGCCAAGAGGATGTCCTGGAATGGAATAACACACCATGAACCACAAATAGGTTTTTTTTTTCCGGGTTTTTTTTTTTTTTTTAATAGGGCTGTACGTGGAGACTGTCTTCAGCCAAAGGGATCAAACTATTCCGAGAATTTCCCATATTCCTAAACTTTCGGCAGCTAGCCTGACAGCATCCCCCACAATCCCCTGCAATTGTCGTAGTGGATAATATGCAGTATTTTTTGTCGTTCATACGTGGAGCGTAGGATCTGGGCGTGTTTTCATTTATAGAGACGTTTTAAAAAGTAATAATAACAATAACGATATATATAAGCGGCAGCGTAGGAGCAGAAGAGGACGTGGGACGTCCCGGACTTTTCTGTTCTGTGAAACTAAGCGTAGGTTCTTTTCTAAGATGGAGAAAAGTGTATTAATGGAGTATTTCCTTCCTATGTTATTTCCTTTCTGTTTTTATTTTTAAATCTGAGCAAAACCGGCTGACATATTTTCATACGTGCGCAGATGCTCGAGTGGACGTGTCATTTCCATGTGTAGTTGAACTGTGTTCATCCAGCTTGCATGTAACGGACTAGACAAAACATACCTGATCTGTCGATTTAAACGTAATCCAGAAGAAGAAGAAAAAAAATCGGACCAGATGTGCACTTGATATTAGACTCTTCTTTTGTTTCATTTTATTTTTTTCCCCCCTCCGTTTTGTTCCCTTTTCTTTTTAGGCTGTATTGGTGTAGGCCGATTGTGTCCGCTTTAATGATTTGACTGATTATATATGTTTCAAACAAAAGCAAAAAAAAATATGATTGATGTTTGTTCTGCTTCAGTGGGTCAATGCTTTTTTTTTTATAAATTAATTTAAAACCTTACGCTGATGATGTTCTTGTCTTTTCTTCGATTTGAATTCGTCGAGTCATGCATAGACATTTCATATATGGTCAACAACACAAGCTGAATTTATTAAAATAACCCCGTTCAAAAGTTAATGAACCCTTGATTCTCAAGACTGTGTCGTTTTCTGGATGATCCACGAGTGTTTTTGTGTTTTATTCTTGAGTCTCTTGTTTGTCCTGAGCGGTTAAACTGCCCAACATTCAGAAAAATGCACATTTTCCAGCATCTTTTGCACATTTGAACCCTCTCCAGCAGGGACTTTATGGTTTTGAGATCCATCTTTTCACATTGAGGACGATTGAGGGACTCAAACACAACTATTACAAAATTTTGAAACATTCACTGATGCTCCAGAAGGAAACACGACGCATTAAGAGCCGGGAGTGACAACTTTTGCGCAGGATGATGTCCAAATTTTTCTTATTTTGTTTAAATATAAAAAAAACGTTTGATCATTTTAGTACTGCCCTTCAGAAGCAACAGAAGATACTTGCATGTTTTCCGGAAGACAAATTAAGTACAATTTACCTTTATCTTTAAATTCAGTACGTTTTAATATGTACACCGATATGGCATCAAAATAGGTGGCGAATAGATGACGTGAATAACACTGATTATCTCTTCATCACCTGTTAGTGGGCGGGATATATTAGGCAGCAAGTGAACATTTTGTCCTCAGAGTTGATGTGTTAGAAGCAGGAAAAATGGGCAAGCGTAAGGATTTGAGCAAGTTTGACAAAGGCCAAATTGTGAGCTGACCAATCAGGGTGCCCATGCTGACCCCTGACCCCGCCCAAAGCACCAACAGTGGCACATGAGCATCAGAACTGGACCACGGAGCAATGGAAGAAGGTGACCTGCTCTGATGAATCCGCAAAAGGGGGATCAACACAATATTAGGTCATAATGTTATGCCTGATCGGTGTATATGTATGTGTGTGTGTGTGTATATATATATTGTGGTTAATACAAAGTTTGGGGTTTTATCAATTTTCATAAAGAAGTCTCATGCTCTCAAAGGCTGCATTTATTTGATCAAATCTACAGCAAGATATTAATATTGAAATATTACCATTTCAAATATCCTTTTCTGTTGAAATATATTTTAAAATATAATGTATTCCTGTGATCAAAGCTGAATTTAACATCATTACTCCAGTCTTCAGTGTCACATGATCCTTCAGAAATCATTTTATGATGATTTGATGCTCAAGAAACATTTATGATTATTATCAATGTTGAAAAAAGGTATACTGTGATTTGTTTTATTCATTTTAAGCCAAGAGTTAAAGTAACTTGATGCTAAAGATCACTAACACTAATTCAACAGCTACTTTAAATATTGAATCATGTTCATTCTGTTTTCTTTTTAGAAGCTAGAAAACATCCTGTCTGTGTGACTGATACTTAAAATTGCTGTATTTCAAGTTAAATATAACGGTTAAGTGTCCCAAAATAATGTTGTTCTTCTCAATAAGATGTGATATCCATAATCAAATGGCGTTATGAGATGCTTGCTGAAGACCTTGTAACAAGTTTAAACTAGAAATGTGGTCATTCTTCAGATGCCCACTGTGTGGCGCTGGCATGTAAGCGTTCATAGGCCGTGTGTGGCAGATCTCAATGGGATATTGTGTATGGAAAGTCCTGTCGTCCTACAGATGATTTTAACACCTGCTGTATTGGTAATGCGCTCTAGATTTTCTTTTTAATACACACCGAGAATAGGTTAACCTTTAGTCTCTTTTCATAAGGTGAGTCTCGAGAGAGTACAGATCCCTTAAGTGCACTGAACTTAAAGATGATTTGATTGACCTCCTGAGGGGCTCGTCCTCTCCTCGTTGAGTTTTGACTCTTCACGGATGAATTTGAACATACAAAATGGCGTCGAGAATCGTCTCGTCTGTTCAGTGCAGAAAGATTTTATTAACTTAAGATGTCATGGCATTCGAATAAAATATAAAAGTGGTCTGACATGCTAAAACAATAGATGTGGTGTTGAACCTGACAGTATGCGATTTTTGTGTTTATCTGTCTATCGTGTTGATGTTTAATGTGAAGGTGTTGATGAAATCCCCTTAATGACAGTTGGAATTGCGCGGCAAAATGTCTCGGGCAAAATCCAGTCAGAGTTTCGCGTGAGGGAGAAAATTACAATTACACGCAGATTTCGCTAGTGTTAAAGGGACAGTTCACCCAAAAATTAAAATTAGACCATGATTTACTCACCCTCAAGTCATCCTAGGTGTATATGACTTTCTTCTTCCAGACGAATACAATCAGAGTTATATTAAAAATGTCCTGGCTCTTCCAAGCTTTATAAGGGCATTGACTTGATGGGTCATTTTTGAAGTCCATAAAAGTGCATCTATCCATCATATAACTGCTCCACATGGCTCCGAAGGGTTAATACAGGCCTTCTGAAGTGAAGTGGCGCATTTGTGTAAGACAAATGTCCATATTTAAACATGTATAGACTAAAATAACTAGCTTCTGGCAGTGAGCGCTACGCAAGTCGACTTATGGCAAAAGAGCAACCCTTGACGCATGCATGCGTATTGACGAACACAGAAGCCCAGAGGATAGAGCAAAACAAAACACCGGTCATGAATTAGTGTCTAAAACTTGAATTTTTAAAGAGAAATGGTGGAGGATTTCGATATAAGAGGGGGGCTTGAGTTTGTTGCCCAGCCCGATCCACGAGACGCGTCAGAGCTTGAGATGCTCCTGTACATCGCATCAGGGGTTACTCTTTTAGCGCAAGTCGACTCGTGTACCGCTGACCGCCAGAAGCTAGTTATTTTATTCTATAAGGTTTTAAATATGGATATTTGTCTTACACAAATGCGCCACTTTGCTTCAGAAGGCCTTTATTAACTTTATAGGCAGTGTGGAGCAGTTATATGATAGATAGATGCACTTTTATGGCCTTCAAGTCAATGCCATTATAAAGCTTGGAAGATCCAGGACATTTTTAATATAACTCGGATTGTATTTGTCTGAAAGAAGAATATCATACACACCTATAGGATGACTTGAGGGTGAGTAAATCATGGGCAAATTTAGATTTTTGGGTGAACTATCCCTTTAAAGTTCGAATTTGCCACCTGGTTTTAAAGTGACTTAGTTGTGTCGCTTAAATATTGCTACGCTTCTGATAATGGACCCTTTTTCGCCGTGAAATCTTGCTAATGTGACCGCATTTTGAGCGTAACGCTGAATGTGGTGCTTTTAGTGAATTGGTATGAACGCAAATATGGGTGAACGCAAATATATTATTTTGCTTCAGCTATTCATCAGAGACTTAATTTGAGTTTTTATGCAGTTTAGGATGAAATGTTCTTTTCTGCATATTCTTAATGGCAGCCTCAGACAGCTGGAAAAGGCAGCACTAGACTGGAGACAGCGGAAGATCACAGGTAACACTATAGGATTGAACGAGAGACGGTGGGAGGTAAATTATGGCTCTAATGAACACATCTCACAGGCACACAGACGTGGGAGGCGTTGCCATGGCGACCGGGAGCTAAGTGATGCTGATGAGGGGAAACGAGAGGAGCGGAACCTGAGGTAGGTGTGTGTGTGTGTGTGTGTGTGTGTGTGTGTCAGACGCTAGCATCTGTCTCCATCAAATGTGTCTCTCTAAATAAAGCAGGACCTTGAGCTGAACTACATCATGACACACTCAGATCTGATGCAGAAGTGACTGGATGTCTCAGAACACGCATTGAAAGAAAATCTGGACAGGTATCATACAGTGTTATGCATGAAAAGACTTTTCATCTCGAGTTGTTCTCATAACATACTTCTTTTTCTGTATGCAGATTTCCAGTATACGTGGAACAGAAGACCTATACTACAATTGCCAAAATGAGCACGTTTACACTACATCGAGTAATGTATCTCACAATGCAACATGTTTGACTTGAAACGTTCTCGGATTCGGGAAAATGGTGAATTAATAATTAATGGGTACAAAAAAAAGTGCACTGAAATAACATCCAAATCCAAAAAGGAGGGGATGCAGATATATAAAATGCATTATTGGTTTATCATTATTTTATTGATTTAAAATACTGAGAATGAGTTTATGCAACCTACAACTACTATAACCAACTCGCATATTGTCATATGACTAGCTTTAGTATACCATTCTACAGAATGGGTTCAAAGTCAGAGTTGGAAAAATGTATTTTACCACAAATTTTGTATGTATGCAAATTGTATAATATCCAAGGTACATATTTCAAGTAACTGTGCAGTTAACTCTCGTATTGTATTTTCAGAAAGTTTTGGAATATTTTTCCTCCCCAAATTTGTCATTACCAAAACACAATAATAAATCATTTAATAAGGAGGCTTATATTGATGTATTAGGATTTTGTTTACATCTACCTTGTATTGTAGGTTTATTGAGGATGCCGTGTCGATAAGGCAATTATTAGATAGGAATATTCGAAAGATCGGAGTCATCACGCCGGAGACGGGTTTATTGAGGATGCCGTGTCGATAAGGCAATTATTAGATAGGAATATTCGAAAGATCGGAGTCATCACGCCGGAGACGGGTTTATTGAGAATGCCGTGTCGATAAGGCAATTATTAAATAGGAATATTCAAAGGATCGAAGTCATCACGCCGGAGACGGGTTTATTGTGAATGATGTGTTGATTAAACAATTATTAAATAGGAATATTCGAAAGATCGGAGTCATCACGCCAGAGACGGGTTTATTGAGAATGATGTGTTGATTAAACATTTATTAAATAGGAATATTCAAAGGATCGAAGTCATCACGCCGGAGACGGGTTTATTGAGGATGCCGTGTCGATGAGGCAGTTTCAGGGGGAGTCTAATTGACACGGCCTCTGCAGACACTTCAGGGATGCGTTGGTCATGTCTGGGCGCAGCTCCACCATCTGATCTGGTCTGGATCCGGCTGACTGCAATAAATCTTGGGATAAACAGAGAGACTAACATTAGCGTAGATGCCATTCTTTTTATTATGTAATGAGTATGTTACTGTACTAAAACTACTAAAACTTTGTTTATTTGCCCTGAAATAAACGATTGTGTTCCCTTTTGTCACTACCAAAACACTGATGTCACTACCGAAACAGTCATGACAATAGTGACAATTTTAGATACTTTTGAGCCTAGCTCAAACATGCTAAACAGCAGCTAGCACAGTTCTGAACAGTTGTACACAACATTTTAATCGAATAACCCCCCCCCCCCCCCCCCCCCCCCCCAAAAAAAAACTGTCGCAACCGAAACTTGATTTTTACTTTTTCAATCTGTTGCGTTTTGTGGCTAAATATAGTGTTCTTCCTGATAGCGATAAGCTCGTTCCAGACCCCTGTAGATCATCTTGTGGTGCTTTAAGAGCTATTTTATCCTTAGGCTAATCTAGATCCTCTGCTAGCCCACAACCCTGTTTCTGACCCCTGACGCAGAGGTCACCGAGGGATCAGCCGCAATCTGATTATCTCGCTGTTGTTTTGCTAACAAGCCTCTTGGCTATTCGGCCAAACTTACTTTCAGTAGTCTGGGTCACTAAATTTAGTTAGTGTCTCAGCAACTGAGGTTATATCCATTTTCATTCACAAAAAAGCGCTATGGTATCAATATGGTAATACCTTTTTTGTGGAAATGTACAATTTTTTGTATATTATACGTAAAGTCACTTAAATTTAGTTCAAGTAAATCTGTCTAATATATATCAGATCCTTTTTACTTGCTGACTGGTCTAATAATAGCAATTTAAAAATAATAGCAATAAATAACACCAGTAATAGGCTATTATTAACAGCAAATGCTTTGTAAAAACAGAAAATAACAGCACCTTCCAGGCTGTCACCATCATGAAAACATCAAATATCAAATATACAGTAATAGTTCTTTACAGGTTTTTGCATTCCATTCCTATTTGTCCTATTGTTTTAAGTTTGGTGGACATGTTTGGACTGTTGCACTTCCAGCAAAACATTAAATTCGAATTAATCGAAAAATCACCAAGCCCAAATTTGAGGTTATTAAATTAATATCTGTCAAGGATACATGAGGTTTTCACTTTCATGTGTTGTGGTAAAGGAAAATGTGGGTTTTCTAGGTCACTACGTTAAGGGTGCGTTTACACGACAACGATGTACTAAAAACATTTTTCACGTACAGACAACTATATTTTCCAAACGATCCCCGTTCACACGGATTGACGAACACGACTAAAAACGCTGGTATTATTCACGCCAGGCCAGTAGATGGCGATGTCACTTTGTAAAGAAACACTACGCTCCTATAGACTGAACACGTAATGCGCACAACGTCACCATTTTCACAGAGGCGATAACGGTTTCGTTTTCAAAAACTTGCACTTTGAAACACGTTTTCAAGTTTGCGTTTCCAGGCTCCCAAAACGGCATTGTTGTGTAAATGAACGGCCAAAACGCACGTTTTCCGTATTTAGCTGTTGTGTAAACGGTGTATAAATCTCTGTTTGCGAAACTGAAAACTTAATGTATCTTTAATAAAGTACTGTGGTATTACCAAGGTTGTTCAGTCATGGTAAGAGCAACATGCTAATTCATGCTATCAACATGCTCATTTGTGCAAGCAACATGATAATTAATGCTAAAATATGGTAACAACATGCTAAAATGTTAAAACACGTTAATTTATGGCTAATTTAGCTTAACATGGTAGCAACATGGTAAATAATGCTAACAACATGCCAATTCATGCTAACAACATGCTAATTTTTGCTAAAATTTGCTAGCAAAATGTTAGTTCATGCTAACAACATGTTAATTAATGTTAAAACGTTAATTTATGGCTAATTTATTTTAGTAACATGGTAAATAATGCTAACAACATGTTAACAAAATGCCAATTCATGTTAACAACATGTTAATTCATGTTAAAATGTGTTATCAAAATGTTAATTAATGCTAACATGCTAGTTCATGTTAAAACAACGTAAATTTATGGCTAATTTATGTTAACATGTTAGTAACATGGTAAATAATGCTAACAACATGTAAACAACATGCCAATTCATGCTAACAACATGCTAATTTTTGGTAAAATTTGCTAGCAAAATGTTAGTTCATGCTAACAACATGTTAATTAATGTTAAAACGTTAATTTATGGCTAATTTATTTTAGTAACATGGTAAATAATGCTAACAACATGTTAACAAAATGTCAATTCATGCTAAAAATATGCTAGCAAAATGTTAATTCATGTTAACAACATGCTAATTCATGCTAAGAATTGCCAGCAAAATGTTAATTCATGCTAACAAAATGCTAATTCATGTTAAAACGTTAATTTATGGCTAATTTATGTTAACATGATAGTAACATGGTAAATAATGTTAACAACATGTTAGCGGCATTCCAATTCATGTTAACAACAGGCTAATTCATGCTAGAAAAATGTTAATTCATGTTAACAACATGCTGATTTATATTAACATGCTAACAACAAGTTAAAGCATGCTAACAAAAATGTTAATTAATAGCAACATGTTGCAAGCTAGCAATATGTTAATTTGTGATAGCATGCTAGTGACATGTTTCCTAGCAACATGTTTAATCATGTTTTAAAATGCTAGCAACATGTTAAATCATGCACGCAACGGTTAATTAATGCGTACAACATGTTAAAACATGCTAGCTAGCTAGCTACACAGCTGTGATAAATAATTCTAACAACAAAATATGCTAGCAAAATGTTAATTCATGCTAACAACATGTTAATTCATGTTACAACATGTTCATGTATGGCTAATTTATGTTAAATTGCTAGCAACATGGTAAATAATGTTAACAACATTCCAATTCATGTTAACAACATACTAATTCATGCTAAAATATGCTAGCAAAATATGTATTCATGCTAACAACATGCTGATTTATATTAACGTGCTAACAACTTGTTAAAGCATGTTAACAAAAATGTTAATTAATAACATGCTAGTGACATGTTAAATAATGCTAGCAACATGTTCATTCATGGTTAAACATGCTAGCAACATGTTCAATCATGCAAACAACCCGTTAATTAATGCGTACAACATGCTAGCTAGCTAGCTACACAGCTGGCTGGCTTTTAAAACTACTAAACTAAAACTTAAGCCATTTCAAACTGAAAACCTTCAAACTTCAGGCTTTCAAAACTAGGCTGGCTAGGCTTTTTCAAGCCAACTTAAAGTTTGTTTTACGAACTTTACTTCCTAATAAAAATCCTAATAAATGGTGATGTTTAGTCATAGTTCTCGTCCACATTGAAGTCTGAAACGGCCTAGAGCGTATACGTCCCGCTCTGTCCTCCTCCACAACAACACATGCTCAACAATCATAACCCCTGACAATCGCTCCAGTGTTTATTAGCTATTTTCAGCTCATTGATTGAGCCCTTGTGATCCTTATTTTGAAATCACAAAGCCGAACAACAATCTCTTTTGTGTTTGGAGCGTGTCATTCTGAGGAATTCGGGCCCGTCGAAGGAGATTACATTATGAAAGAGACTCCGGTTAGCTTGGTTAGGATCAGCCAGTACTAACTTCCACCTGTTTTTAGCTCTCTCTGCTGCTGTTTTGCACTAGGCACAGGTGGTTTGTTTGGGATAAGTCGGTGTTTGTGTGCGTGTTCTTGGGTCAGAGGGAAGCGGGTGAAGCTACAGGTCCTTAGACTTCCTCATGGAGGCGCTCTAGAGCAGTAGATGTGTGTTGGAGCAAATCTACAACCAAATTGGCCTCTCAGACTCAAGGATGTAAATGAATGTAATTGTCTCACTGTTCGGCGTCTGTCGGCTTTCTGAGAGTTTTCTGGGAGTTTACGGAGAGCGTGTTATTTTCTCTGTGAAAACCAAATGACATGTTAGACGGAACTGTTTTCCATATAATCAAAGTGAATATTTAAATCTCTATGTGTGTATATATACCAAGTCTTCACGAGACAGAACGGGTGCAAGTTTAT
This sequence comes from Gobio occitaniae, assembly GCA_033150135.1. Taxonomy (NCBI): domain Eukaryota; kingdom Metazoa; phylum Chordata; class Actinopteri; order Cypriniformes; family Gobionidae; genus Gobio; species Gobio occitaniae. The sequence continues at coordinate 87,143 of JARQWZ010003389.1, read as the reverse complement.
GGCACATAGCAAAAGCAAAAAATTCATAGTTTAGTAAATCATAATTATGATATCAATTGAAATTATGAGAGAAGACCTATAAGACGGTCATAACTATGACATAAAATGTCCAAATTAATTAATACTTAAGTTGTTATGAGATTAGTACAAAGCACAATATAATTTATCATAACAGAATTTTTCCCATCTCATATATTTGTCTTAATTTGTCAATTGTGACCGTATCTCAGAATTTCAGCGTCATAATTATGACTTAATTTTGCTGTTTATTTCATAATTTTTACGTTTTTATCTCATAATTTCTACTTGTATCATTATTACACTGTAAAAATAGGATCAATAAGTTATGAAAACATTACAAATTACACATTTACATTGCGTTAACTCATCAAAATAAGTTATAAGCAAGTTATACAACACCTTACTTAAAACATTACGTTGGATCAACTTAAATAGTTGCATTCATGTTGACAATTATTAAGTTCATGTTACTTAGAAATGTGTTTTATTGTGGCCTAATAGGTAATTCACCATACTCAAAATATTGCTTTGAATTAATGTAATTCTGCCAGTTGGCTTAACTTAAAAATTCTAGTGGAAAACGTTAACACATTTTTTTTTTGTTGACCCAATGTTTTATTTTTTTTAGGGTGCACTGTAAAAAAACTTAAAAAAAATAAGTAACCTGGTTGCCTTAAAATGTTGAGTTCATTGAAATTAAAAATTTGAGTTAATACAATGAAGGAAATTGGTTTAATAAATAGAAACTGAAAATATTATTGTATCTAAACCACATAAGTTAAAAAAATGTTGTGATAAATCATGAAAATTGCACAATTTGGCACGTTTCACATAAAACACAATTACGCATTACAAAATCTTTTAATAATATTTGAATAAAGGGTGATGTTGTCGATTCTCAAAAATGTTAATTATATTAACTCAATTTTTTTAATTTAATTGAACTCAAAATTTGAAGGCAACTAGGTAACTTACATTTTAAATAATTTTTTACAGTGTGAAGATTGAAAATCTTTTTTAAAGTCAGTTTAATGTAATTTAAGTTGAAATTACTTAAACATTAGCGTAGAAAAAATTTAAGTTAGCAACTTTATTTTCTTTTTTTTTTTTACAGTGTATGATTTACAAAAGCATGATTTTCTTCTTATATGGTGGAATTGAGCTTCCATACAACTTTAATGCATTATTGAAAGATAATCTTTTGTTGTGTGTGGGAAAAAAAAAAGAAGCTCTGGTAGTATTTTATGTCATTTACGGAAGAGAAAAGCTAACATGGATGACTGGATTGTCATTTATGGGTGAACTAACCCTTTTGTGCTGTTGCAGGTTATTTGGACCCATTTTAGACGGACTTTCTGCAAACCGAACCCCATCGAAATCAGCCTGAAGCTCCACAGATGTGCTTCATATATGGTATTGTTAAATGTTTCCACCGCCTCTGTGTCGCTGTAAAAAACGCTGAGTCATAAGGAGCATATTGTGACCCTTAAGATGTGATTTTTGTCACGTAGGATCAGTTTGACCCAGTAACATCTAAGCTGGATCTTCAGCGGTAACCACACTCATCATGATGAGCCTGAACCCACGACACAAGTGCCCGAACGGAAACATCACATCACCTGCCAGGCCAAACTCAACCAGAGGTGTGTTTTTGTTTCCTCGCCTTATGAACACAATGCCAGTGTTGAGTTTGCTTTCACGATAACTTTTCTGTAGAAAGCCTTCTAATTTTTGCTCTTGGTGTTTGCGAAAGGGTTTTTTTCCTGACAGCCATTGGTGGAGTTTTAAGTTGACATGTCAGGCCTCTTAAGCAAGCAGTTCAGTATTGTGTAAGTATCACATAGTACCATTGACATGAAAACAACTCGGTTATAAGTCAACATGAGATCAAAATTGACCTAGTTAACTCAATGCATGTTCTCAATGCGCTATTTAGCCCTTGTGCGTCAATTAAAAATAGTTACACATAAATGTCCACGTCAAAAATTGAAGCTTGGGAACACAGACTTACGTTTGGTCTCATTTTAAAAAAGCCCCATGGCAGATCATTGCTGAAGTAAAAGTTTAAAAAATGAAACCAATAAACATTATTTTATTCTCTAAAACTGCTAGAATATCAAAGCTATAAATCTCAACAAGTTGTTCCAAATTTGAGGTTGATATCTCAAAACATGAGCTTTCAGTAACACTTTTTTTTTGGGCGAAGTGCCAAAATTTCCCCATTAGATGCCAGCAAAACTGGTACACACAGTGGTTGGATTTGTGCTTTGCAGTACAGTAGAGTTTCAAATATTATATTTTTTTATTACACACATACAAACCACACTCTGGCATCCATATCAACACAGCTAGTTGGCTTTATTATAAGCGGAAAACTGGAATAAAGCGAGTATTTGCTTTATAGGCGAAACCTGCGCAAATTGCACTATCTGGTAAACAAAAAAAAGTTGGCTTAACTTAAAAATTCTAGTGGAAAACATTAACATATTTTTTTTTTGTTGACCCAATGTTTTATTTTTTTTAGAGTGCACTGTAAAAAAAAATATTGTTTTAACCTAAAAAAATAAGTAACCTGGTTGCCTTAAAATGTTGAGTTCATTGAAATTAAAAATGTGAGTTAATACAATGAAGGAAATTGGTTTAATAAATAGAAACTGAAAATATTATTGTATCTAAACCACATAAATAAAAAAAATATTCTGATAAATCATGAAAATAGCACAATTTGGCACGTTTCACATAAAACACAATTACGCATTACAAAATCTTTTAATAATATTTGAATAAAGGGTGATGTTGTTGATTCTCAAAAATGTTAATTATATTAACTAAAATGTTTCATTTAATTGAACTCAAAATTTAACTCAATGCATGTTCTCAATGCGCTATTTAGCCCTTGTGCGTCAATTAAAAATAGTTACACATAAATGTCCACGTCAAAAATTGAAGCTTGGGAACACAGACTTAAGTTTGGTCTCATTTTAAAGAAGCCCCATGGCAGATCATTGCTGAAGTAAAAGTTTAAAAAATGAAACCAATAAAAAGTTATAGATGTTTTCATTATTTTATTCTCTAAATCTGCTGGAATATCAAAGCCATAAACCTCAACAAGTTGTTCCAAATTTGAGGTTGATATCTCAAAACATGAGCTTTCAGTAACACTTTTTTTTTTTGGGCGAAGTGCCAAAATGTCCCCATTAGATGCCAGCAAAACTGGTACACACAGTGGTTGGATTTGTGCTTTGCAGTACAGTAGAGTTTCAAATATTATATTTTTTTATTACACACATACAAACCACACTCTGACATCCATATCAACACAGCTAGTTGGCTTTATTATAAGCGGAAAACTGGAATAAAGCGAGCATTTGCTTTATAGGCGAAACCTGTGCAAATGGCACCATCTGGTAAACAAAAAACAAAAAAAACATTTAAATTTGAAGCCTTTTCAACAGAATGAAAAGTGTAGTGTGTGTATACATAATAATTATACACAGTACACACACACACATAATGTATACACATTATTTTTTAATGTGATTAATCAATTTGACAGCACTAAAATAAATAAATAAATATAAAAATAAATAAATTACTATTTATCCTTTAATTTCCTTATGTATAATTGTTTTTCCCCCACATTTATTTATTTAAACATTATTTATTACCACTTTTATTTATTTTTGCTTTATTACATTTCTTTGTATACTTATTTATTTATGTATGTATTATTTATTTATTTTTTGTACATTTCTTTGTCTAATTATCTGTGTATTTATTCATTAGTTAATTAGGAAGCTTTGGATTTCCATGCTAGTAAGGTCATGGTCCCGTTCTTTAAATGTAGTCAGATCCGTTTCTGCATGACTTGGCATAAACCAAGATTTTCCGCTCTTCGAAGCAAGTTTAATGTTTAGCCATCTGTTATCAGACCAACATAAACCTTCTCACTGCCAGGCCAACTATTCTAGTGAGTAGATATCGCAGGTTTTGTTTGTGTGGAGTTTCTGTACCGGCTCTCTAATCAATAAGCGTGCGAGCAGAGACATCTGCGCTTCCAGACTTTAATTAGACACTAATGAGAAAGTAGTGCCAAACGTTATCCTTCCGTCTTATCACAGGATTAACAGCGACTACTGGAAGCTCCAGGCCATATTTTACATCTGTAATACACACACATCCGTCATAAACGCCGGCGTTCCTCCAGGTCTGACAGCTGAATGTGGAAGTCAGTTGCACATGCGGTAATGAAGTTGTGCTTTCTGCAGACAGGGTCAGAGGTCAACAAGACCGTGGGGTCACTCACAGAGGGCAGCTCTTACTGTAAAGATCATCAAAACTACATTGTGTTTTACTCTTTTCTTTTAGCATTCAGCTCCAGTCATTTTTTCTTACTTTGCTTCGCTTGTTGTTCCTTGAATTTGCCCTTTTTTCTATTTAATTTCTTTTTGATTCTTTTATTTTACCTCAAATGTACATATTTGTACCAAAGGTGTTCATATTAGTACTTCAAATGTACATATTTGTACCAAAGGTGTACATATTACATATTTGTACCAAAAGAGTGCATATTAGTACCTCAAATGTACATATTTGTACCAAAGGTGTACATATTAGTACCCAAAATGTACATATTTGTACCAAAGGTCTACATATTAGTACCTCAAATGTACATATTCGTACCAAAGGTGTACATATTTGTACCAAAAGAGTGCATATTAGTACCTCAAATGTACATATTTGTACCAAAGGTGTACATATTAGTACCCAAAATGTACATATTTGTACCAAAGGTGTACATATTTGTACCAAAAGAGTGCATATTAGTACCTCAAATGTACATATTTGTACCAAAGGTGTACATATTAGTACCCCAAATGTACATATTTGTACCAAAGGTGTACATATTTGTACCAAAAGAGTGCATATTAGTACCCAAAATGTACATATTTGTACCAAAGGTGTACATATTAGTACCCCAAATGTACATATTTGTACCAAAGGTGTACATATTTGTACCAAAAGAGTGCATATTAGTACCCAAAATGTACATATTTGTACCAAAGGTGTACATATTAGTACACCAAATGTACATATTTGTACCAAAGGTGTACATATTAGTACACCAAATGTACATATTTGTACCAAAGGTGTACATATTAGTACCCAAAATGTACATATTTGTAATAAAGGTCTACATATTAGTACCTCAAATGTACATATTTGTACCAAAAGACTGCATATTAGTACATCAAATGTACATATTTGTACCAAAAGAGTGCATATTAGTATCTCAAATGTACATATTTGTACCAAAAGAGTGCATATTAGTACCTCAAATGTACATATTTGTACCAAAGGTGTGCATATTAGTACCTCAAATGTATATATTTGTACCCAAAGAGTGCATATTAGTACCTCAAATGTACATATTTGTACCAAAGGTGTACATATTAGTACCTCAAATGTACATATTTGTACCCAAAGAGTGCATATTAGTACCTCAAATGTACATATTTGTACCCAAAGAGTGCATATTAGTACCTCAAATGTGCATATTTGTACCAAAAGAGTGCATATTAGTAGCTCAAATGTACATATTTGTACCAAAAGAGTGCATATTAGTACCTCAAATTTACATATTTGTACCAAAGGTTTACATATTAGTACATCAAATGTACATATTTGTACCAAAGGTGTACATATTAGTACCTCAAATGTACATATTTGTACCAAAAGACTGCATATTAGTACCTCAAATGTGCATATTTGTTCCAAAAGACTGCATATTAGTACCTCAAATGTGCATATTTGTTCCAAAAGACTGCAAATTAGTACCTCAAATGTACATATTTGTACCAAAAGACTGCATATTAGTACCTCAAATGTACATATTTGTACCAAAAGTGCATATTAGTACATCAAATGTGCATATTTGTACCAAAAGTGCATATTAGTACCTCAAATGTGCATATTTGTACCAAAAGAGTGCATATTAGTACCTCAAATGTACATATTTGTACCCAAAGAGTGCATATTAGTACCTCAAATGTACATATTTGTACCAAAAGAGTGCCTATTAGTACCTCAAATGTACATATTTGTACCAAAAGAGTGCCTATTAGTACCTCAAATGTACATATTTGTACCAAAAGAGTGCATATTAGTACATCAAGTGAACATATTTGTACCAAAAGAGTGCATATTAGTACCTCAAATGTACATATTTGTACCAAAGGTGTGCATATTAGTACCTCAAATGTACATATTTGTACCCAAAGAGTGCATATTAGTACCTCAAATGTACATATTTGTACCAAAATAGTGCATATTAGTGCCTCAAATGTACATATTTGTACCAAAGGTGTACATATTAGTACCTCAAATGTACATATTTGTACCCAAAGAGTGCATATTAGTACCTCAAATGTACATATTTGTACCCAAAGAGTGCATATTAGTACCTCAAATGTGCATATTTGTACCAAAAGAGTGCATATTAGTAGCTCAAATGTACATATTTGTACCAAAAGAGTGCATATTAGTACCTCAAATTTACATATTTGTACCAAAGGTGTACATATTAGTACCTCAAATTTACATATTTGTACCAAAGGTGTACATATTAGTACCTCAAATTTACATATTTGTACCAAAGGTTTACATATTAGTACATCAAATGTACATATTTGTACCAAAGGTGTACATATTAGTACCTCAAATGTACATATTTGTACCCAAAGAGTGCATATTAGTACCTCAAATGTACATATTTGTACCAAAAGAGTGCATATTAGTACCTCAAATGTACATATTTGTACCAAAAGAGTGCATATTAGTACCTCAAATTTACATATTTGTACCAAAGGTGTACATATTAGTAGCTCAAATTTACATATTTGTACCAAAGGTTTACATATTAGTACATCAAATGTACATATTTGTACCAAATGAGTGCATATTAGTACCTCAAATTTACATATTTGTACCAAAGGTGTACATATTAGTACCTCAAATGTACATATTTGTACCAAAGGTGTACATATTAGTACCTCAAATGTACATATTTGTACCAAAAGAGTGCATATTAGTACCTCAAATATAAAGAGTGCTCTGTATGTTCCTGGTGTCTTTTCCAGGGTTAGTTCGAGCAGATGTCCTCCTGCATGTCAGACGGCCTCACAGGTGTATTGTGGGTCTTAGACATGAGCAGTTTAATTGCTTCTTCACCATGGTGTGTTTTGACTGTATTTGGGTCTCAGTGGAGCTGTTGTCAACAGTCTCTGTTTTCCAGGAAGCTCTGGCTGTAGATTATGTCATAATTTCAGCATGATAGACAGAATCATTTGGACAGACTGTCACCTGGACGCAGGAGATTTTAGCTGGGCAGATGCGATTTCCAATGAAGCAGTTTCAGGTTGGTGCAGAAAGTTTCAATGCACCTCCATTTGTTGGATCTCAAGAGATTTAAAAGCATTGCAGAATCTAGTGTTGGGGAAATATATTTTTGGTGCAACCTTTTTGTTTCTTTCTTTTGTTTCTTTTTTTTGCAATTTGACAGACATCCCTGTGTTGCAGTGGATAAAGGCATCCTCATTGGCTTCTGGGCAGAGTTTTCTCATAAATGAGTTTAAAACAACACACACTGATGGCATGTTTAATTTCCTTTTTGAGCTATAAAAAGCCTCTTGCGTGGTTATCAAGCTCAGGGAAGCCGCAAACCTCATGAAAGAGCCAGACTCGTCTAATCTCTGGATTAGAACATTTGTGTGTCAGGAACTAAACGCTCTCTTCGAGTCCAACGACATGCTCTCTTTGAGTTTGAGATTTCCTCATCTGCTCCAAGTGTGATATGCATGCTATTTAGTGAGACCGTTGGAATAATCAAAGAGACATAAAGCAAAGAAGCATTATTCCCCCGATAAATGTGGTGTTATACATTTTATAAATTCTCTTGCATTATAACTAAGTTTTAAATTCTCCATAAGTTATTTTATAATTTATATGTTCTCTCTGAGTTATAAATTATAACTTCTCAAAACATATAAAGGAACTGTATACATAAAAAGGAAATAACATGTTATTTTATATTTTAGGTTCTCTATAAAGTTATTTTAAGGTCTCTATCATTCTTATATAAGTTATATGTTCTCTACAAGTTATTTTATAAGTTATGTTCTGTGCAAGTTATTTTATGTTATGTTCTATATACGTTTTTGTATGTTATGTTCTCTAAAAGTTGTTTCATAAGTTATGTTCTATATAAGTTATTTTATAGGTTCTCTACAAGTTATTGTTTCATGTTTTCTAAAAGTTGTTTCATACTTTCTATACAAGTTATTTTATCAATTTTAAGTTATCTATAAGTTTTTTTATATAAGTTATACATTCTCTTAGTTATTTTATAAGTTATGTTCTCTGTTATTTTATACATTTTAAGTTATCTATAATTTCTTATACAAGTTATACATTCTCTAAGTTCTTTTATAAGTTCTCTACAGGTTATGTTCTATAAGTTATTTTATAGGTTAAGATCTCTACAAGTTATTTTATAAGTTTTAAGGTCTCTAAGTTCTGTTATAAGTTAAGTTCTCTATAAGTTCTTATATAAGTTATAAGTTATTTTATAAGTTATCTACAAGTTATTGGATAAGTTATGTTCTTTATAAGTTATTTTATAGGTTAAGATCTCTACAAGTTTTTTGTAAGTTTTAAGGTCTCTAAGGTATTTTGTAAGTTAAGATCTCTACAAGTTATTTTATAAGCTATGTTGTCTACAGGTTTTTCTTGTAAGTTTTTAGGCCTCTGTAAGTTCTGTCATAAGTTAAGTTATTTTATATGTTTTAAAGTCTCTGTTCTTTTAAAAGTTCTCTACAAATGTTTTTTTATATATATAAATATGTTTTGTATAATCTTTGTATAAGTTTAAAGGTCTGTAAGTTGGGTTATAAGTTAAGTTCTCTACAAGTTATGTTATAAGTTATGTTCTCTATAAGTTTTTATTGTAAGTTTTAAGTTCTCTATAAGTTATTGTATGTTATGTTCTCTTAAAGTTGTTTCATAAGTTATGTTCTATATAAGTTAGTTTTAAGGTCTCAAAGTTGTTTTATAAGTTCTCTACAAGTTATTGTGTTATGTTCTCTAAAAGTTGTTTCATACGTTGTTTTGTCAATTTTAAGTTATCTATAATTTCTTATATAAGTTATACATTCTCTAAGTTCTTTTAAAAGTTATCTACAAGTTATTTTATAAGTTATGTTCTCTGAGTAATTTCTGTTAGAAGTTCTCTGTTAGCTCTTATATAAGTTATAAGTTACTTTATAAGTTATTTTCTCTTTGAGTTCTTTTATAGGTTAAGATATCTATAAGTTATTTTATAAGTTATGTTCTCTATAAGTTCTTTTATACGTTCTCTACAAGTTATTTTATAAGTTATGTTCTCTATAAGTTCTTTTATAGGTTAAGTTCTCTACATGTTATTTTATAAGTTATGTTCTCTATAAGTTCTTTTATAGGTTAAGTTCTCTACATGTTATTTTATAAGTTATGTTCTCTATAAGGTTTTTTATAGGTTAAGTTCTCTACATGTTATTTTATAAGTTATGTTCTCTATAAGTTCTTTTATAGGTTAAGTTCTCTACATGTTATTTTATAAGTTATGTTCTCTATAAGTTCTTTTATAGGTTAAGTTCTCTACATGTTATTTTATAAGTTATGTTCTCTATAAGGTTTTTTGTAAGTTTTAAGGCCTCTGTAAGTTCTGTGATTTAAGTTATCTATAATTTCTTATATAAGTTATACATTCTCTAAGTTCTTTAAAAAGTTATCTACAAGTTATTTTATAAGTTATGTTCTCTGAGTAATTTCTGTTATAAGAACTTCTGTTAGAAGTTCTCTGTTAGCTCTTATATAAGTTATAAGTTACTTTATAAGTTATGTTCTCTTTGAGTTCTTTTATAGGTTAAGATATCTATAAGTTATTTTGTAAGTTATGTTCTCTATAAGTTATTTTATAAGTTCTCTTCAAGTTATTTCATAAGTTATGTTCTCTATAAGTTCTTTTATAAGTTCTCTACAAGTAATTTTATAAGTTATGTTCTCTGAGTAATTTCTGTTATAAGAACTTCTGTTAGAAGTTCTCTGTTAGCTCTTATATAAGTAACTTTATAAGTTATGTTCTCTTTGAGTTCTTTTATAGGTTAAGATATCTATAAGTTATTTTATAAGTTATGTTCTCTATAAGTTTTTTGTAAGTTTTAAGTTCTCTACAAGTTATGTTCTCTAAGTTATTTTATAAGTTAAGATCTCTACAAGTTATTTTACAAGTTATGTTCTCTATAAGTTTTTGTAAGTTTAAAGTTCTCTTCAAGTTATTTTACAAGTTATGTTCTCTAAAAGTTGTTTCATAAGTTATGTTCTATTTTATAAATTTTAAGTTCTCTGTAAGTTATTATGCAAGTTTCACGTTCTCCAAGTTATTTTATAAGTTATCTACAAGCTATTGTATGTTATGTTCTCTATAAGTTATTTTATAAGTTATCTACAAGCTATTGTATGTTATGTTCTCTATAAGTTATTTTATAAGTTAAAATCTCTACAAGTTATTTTATAAGTTTTCTACAAGCTATTGTATGTTATGTTCTCTATAAGTTATTTTATAAGTTAAAATCTCTACAAGTTATTTTATAAGTTTTCTACAAGCTATTGTATGTTATGTTCTCTATAAGTTATTTTATAAGTTAAAATCTCTACAAGTTATTTTATAAGTTATGTTCTATATAAGTTATTTAAGTTAAGTTTTAAGGTCTGTTAGTTTTCTTATAAGTTAAGTTATCTATAAGTTCTTATATAAGTTATAAGTTCACCAAGTTATTTTATTAGTTCTCTACAAGTCATTTTCTAAGTTATGTTCTCTGATGCGAGTTTAAATACGTCATTAACAACTAGTTGAAATCGGTTCTGCACACACTGTAGAATTTATGTAAATGTTGTCACTGCTTGAATTTCTTTGGGAGTTAATTCAGTTGTCACTCTAAATGACTAAACTGTGTGTGTGTACAGTACAGGATTAAGCACAAAAAGGTGAATCGACAACCGAATTTAGCTCCAGTCTGCATGTGGCCTATAAGTATGTTGTGTATAAGACTGACTTATAATTGCACCAGCATTTCAAGTATCGCAACTCTATTTAGTTAAGAGTTGTATGCAATAACAAGAGATGAAGATGACTCTTTATATTCATGCTCAGCACAAAAATCTGAAATTCAAGGAAGTCAACACATCAATCGAGTGGCTTTACGACACTAATGTGAACGTTACCCTATGGTTTTGTTCAGTAAATAAATCATGACATTGTCCTTGTGACTCTTGTGTTCCTACAGGCCTGCAGCTGGACACTTTGACACTTTCTGCGTTTGATAAAGCACTGAAAGGACAGATTATAAAGGTCAGCGGCACAGAGGGTTTCCTTCGGGTTACTGGATCACGCTGCTGCATTAAACACTGACAGCTCAGCTGGACTCAAAGTTCACCGCTCTGAAGAGAACTAAATGCATACTGTACAGTGTGAACTATTTTTTTCTTATAAGTAGTAAGTGACTGTTTGAACATCCACACTTTGACTGCAGATTGCATAGTGTTCTCTCTTCCTGTTACTATCAGTGCTCACTCTGTTTTTCTCTCTCCAAAGTGCACAACCAAGAATTCGGAACGGAAGTTGAGAATGGCGAAATATAAAAAAAAAAAAACAGGAATTTATGAAGAGATCCTGAATTGCGCTGACTTCTGATCAGTGTTGGGGGTAATGCATTACAAGTAACTTGAGTTACGTAATAATATTACTTTTTCCATGTAACTAGTAAAGTAACGCATTACTTTTCAAATTTACAATAAAATATCTGAGTTACTTTTTCACATTAATTTGACCGACAGCTCTCCTGCCCCCATGTTGAGAAAAATAAGTGCAGAGGCGTGTGTGTGAACATGAGGGATATTGTAGTTCTAGACTAAATGTGAGCATTTATTTATCTCACTTGCACAATAAAGATTCTGTACTCCTCAAAATGAAGAAAATCAGTCAAATGCAAAATCAGAGTAGGCTACTATGCAAACCTCCAATAATTCAATGTTAAATAAAACAACTATTTTTATGCATAATCTACCTTTATATTTAATTTACCAATGTCTTGCTGCTGACCTTTGTTGATGATAATTACTAGATTTTTTGTTTTTATTGGTAAAACGTTTTTCTCCTGCATCCTATTCTACCATTATCGAGAATGGCAGAGCTGCGCCCTCTACTGTTCATGCGGGAATTTGCATTTTTACCTCAGCCTGGGGCTTATTATACAATTATGGTATGAAGAGGTCTTTACCGTTGCACAAAAATATAACTTTGTTATAAAAAAACAAAAAAACAAAAACAAGCCCAGCCCAGGTGAGAAAAAGTAACGCAAAAGTAACGTAACGCATTACTTTTCTTAAAAAGTAACTAAGTAACTAAATTAGTTACTTTTTAAGGGAGTAACGCTATATTGTAATGCATTACTTTTCAAAGTAACTTTCCCCAACACTGCTTCTGATATATTGTTGTCCAGATGCCGTTCTGTACAAATGCATCAGACACACTAGGACTGGCTGTGCGGTTTAGTACACGATCAGTATCACTACTGCTTTTAGCATCTGCCGGACACCAATGATCCAGGCCACAGACGGTATTTCCCTCTCTATCAGAGATATTACTACAACAATCAGCTTCCGGGGGCTGGTTTTACCCGTCAAAATTCCCATTATGAGATAAATGAAGCGAAAGACAAACAGATGAATCATCCTTTCCTTTCAAAGGCAGCTCGATTAGTCAGTTAAAAGATTGCTTTTATTAAACTATTTTTTGCATTTCCTTGTGGGCTGTGTACCGTCAGAAGACAGAAGTCGCATGACCTTCAGAACGGCTTAACTGAAAATAGGCTCATTTTCCAGTTCCCCTAGAGTTAAACAGTTGAGTTTTACCGTTTTTGAATCCATTCAGCCGATCTCTGGGTCTGGCGGTAGCACTTTTAGCATAGCTTAGCATAGATCATTGAATCTCATTAGACTGTTAGCATCTCGCTCAAAAATGACCAAAGAGTTTCGATATTTATCCTATATAAAATTTGACTCTTCTGTAGTTACATCGTGTACTAAGACCGACGGAAAATGAAAAGTTGTGATTTTCTAGACTGATATGGCTAGGAACTGTGTAATATCATTGTGCCGCTGCACTCATGATACTTTGATTATTACGCAGGAATGAGAGTTTAGTTCCTAGCCATATTGTTCTAGAAAATCACAACTTTTCATTTTCCGTCGGTCTTAGTACACGATGTAACTACAGAAGAGTCGAGTTTTAAACAGGAACAATATCGAAACTCTTTGGTCGTTTTTTTGAGCGAGATGCTAACGGTCTAATCAGATTCAATGATCTATGCTAAGCTATGCTAAAAGTGCTACCGCCAGACCCGGAGATCGGCTGAATGGATTCAAAAACGGTAAAACTCAACTGCTTAACTCTAGGGGAGCTGGAAAATGAGCCTATTTTCAGTTAAGCCGTTCTGAAGGTCATGCGACTTCTGTCTTCTGACGGTACTAATGCAGACACGGCCCACAAGGAAATGCTAAAAATAGTTGAATAAAAGCAATCTTTTAACTTGGAAGAGAGTTGGAAAATGAGCTTATTTTCAAAAATAGTGGAGTGTTCCTTTAATTCAAACATTATTTTATAAATAAAAGTGATTTAGACGGATCTGTCTGTGACATGTAAACGAAGGAACTCTTTACTGACCAATCAGCATCCAGGAACCGTCCGCCATCATGACATCCCAGAACTCAACACTAACTACACTATTGAAACTCTGGAAATTCAGTCACTGGGTGCTGTTTGGGGAAGATTGAGCTGGTATTTACCAAAGAGTCATTTTGGCAGACTGTGATGTACTTGATCTCCAAAAATAGAAAAATGAATCCACAACCTGAGCAAGAACAGCTCTAAATGTACTTGATCGCTTCGCATGAGTCACTTTTGATTTGTTTAATATCAAAAAAACACTCCCACTGAACTATTACTCAATTTCAAAAACTAGGAAGCTGCCTACCATTGTAGGATACAAGGCTGTTTCAAACAGTAGGCCCAGAACGCATGTGAATAAGCATCTAAGATAGCAGATGAAGTTAGCAATTATAATGAATATGCTAGTTTTATTCAGGACCGGAAATTAGCTATAACATACAGACGTACTGCTTTACTCAATTTGTGTGTGCTATGTGTTTTTATACTTGAGAACCGTGTACAGAAACTTCCACAATGTACATCCAGAGAGTACTGTTGTTAAAGGGTTAGTTCACCCAAAAATGAAAATTCTGTCATTAATTACTTACCCTCATGTCGTTGGACACCCGTCAGACCTCCGTTCATCTTCAGGACAGAAATGAAGATATTTTAGTTGAAATCTGATGGCTCTGAAAGGCCTCCATTGGCACAATGGCACGGTTCACTCTCAAGACCCTTAAAAAGTCCATCTCACTACAGTGGTTCTAAAATAACTTTATGAATCGGCGATAATAGTTTTTGTGCGCAAAAAAAACCCTAAATAACGACTTATATAGTGATGACGATTTCAAAACAAGGCATCGTGAAGCTTCGAAGCGTTATGAATCAGTGAGTCGAATCATGATTCGGATCGCGTGTCAAACCGCCAAACTGCTGAAATTTGGCAATTCAAACTGCTGAATCGACTCACTGATTCATAACGCTTCGAAGCTTCATGATGCCGTGTTTTGAAATCGTCATCACTATATAAGTCGTTATTTAGGGTTTTTTTGCGCACAAAAACTATTCTCGTCACTCCATAAAGTTATTGTAGAACCACTGTAGTGAGATGGACTTTGTAATGACGTCTTTAGTGCCTTTTAAGGGTCTTGAGAGTGTAAAGTGCCATTGAGCCAATGGAGGCCTTTCAGAGCCATCAGATTTACACTAAAATATCTTCATTTGTGTTCTGAAGATGAATGGAGGTCTGACGGGTGTCGAACGACATGAGGGTCAGTCATTAATGACAGAATTTTCATTTTTGGGTGAACTAATCCTTTAACTTCGGTTATATCTTTGTATGGCAGGAATAGTAAGTAGTATGATATTTCCAATTCAGACTGTATGAGTTGAACGCACATGAACGCGACCACAAAGTCTTAAAAATGAGTGGGAAACTACGCATTTTCTTTAAGCCCCAAATTAACAAGTTGGGGCCGTGTAAGTGAGACATTTCATAGTTTTCACGCCCACCTGGAGGGCAAAACAAGGCTTTCCTCCATTGACCTCCATTCATTTTTACCAGGTTTGTAGTCAGTATTAATGTAGTAAGACAGTGATATTAAAAGACCAAATTCAATATACACCTTATTGATGATGCACACTTTGTACAGGAAACCAGATAAACACACTATTAATGCAACACAAGGTTTCTCATCAAGTGTTTTTCCCATCGAAACCCATTATAAAGAAAACGCGTTACGTTCATATTCTGGGCTCATCTGCTCACCTGTATATAGTATGCATCATCAAAAAGGTGTAAACTGAATTTTATCTTTTAATATCACTGTTTTAGTACATTACAACTACAGGTGGGTTGCACTAATAAGGATTCTTTAGCCTGTCGTCAGTTCACCCTACTTGATCAGCTCTTCTTACGGTTTTTACTGCGTAGTTAATCTGGGTTTAAAATGAAGTGGTGCAACCACTCGATTTAAAATAAAACCCATATCAACAAATCCTAGATTAGCGTTAAACTTTGCTTAATTCAATCCTTATTTGGTGCAACTCACCCTATAGTGTTTTGCGTGTTAAGCGTTTTAAAAACGTCCCGCTGCTTTTAGTGACTGAAATACTGCAGCAGGAGCTGTATATGGATCGCAAGTGCCCAAAACGTGCATCTTGTTCACATATTTTTGTTTTAAGATGGAAATTTGACAGGCTTGTGTTGCAGTTCAATGGAGTTCTATGGCGGTTTTATCCTCCAAGGCTCTGTGACAGTCGCGTCAATGAAAACTATGAATGGGCTACTTATAGATTTAACAGTGACATTGTCAGATTTGTATGTGATTTTAAGTGTCTGATATGTGATATGTAAAAAGGGATTAGAGCGAGTTCAGCAAAAGGCGTATTCGAACCTCGGGTTGATTTGCATCAAAACTTCCTTCCTCATGCTTTTCCCCTACACTAGTGTCTTCTGTGCTTTTGTCTGGCCCAACCAGACGTTATTGCAAATAGCATTCGCCAACAAGACGGGCTATTTGCACTTAGTGTACATAGACACTCCGGATTTTTATTTACAACAAAATAACCCAAATGCCTGCACAAAACATAATAGCATTGTAATATATAACAATATAATGTAACAAAGTTTACAAGTGCCTTCATAAATAAATAAAAAACACCCCTGATGCACATTCTTTGTTCATTTTCTAGGAGTAAAACTTGTGTAGCCGCCATCTCGCTCCGACGAAAAGGACTTGGAACGCTTTTGACGTCGTAAACACGACTTCCCAACTCGTAAAATATGAACTTCCTGGAGGACTTGAATGACAAGCTTGCCTTGAGTCTCCGCATCTTCACGTGAGGTGATTAGTTGTGTGGTGTAGGGTGTTTCAGGTCCCACTTCAACCAGGTAAGATGCTAATTTGGGGGCAATTCATACAGAACACGTTTTACTTTTTAAAGGGGGGGTGAAATACGGTTTCATGCATACTGAGCTTTTTACACTGTTAAAGACTTGGATTCTCATGCTTTCAAGTTTCAAAACTTAAGTTGGACGTTTGATGGAGTATTTCTGTGCCAAAAACTTCCGGTTTCTCACAATTTTCTGAAAGTTTTTTTCCGAGTATGGGCCTGTGTGAGGTCAAATGGGATTTCCTTATACGGGTCCTAAGGGCGCGCGCATCCATAGACCAGAGAGAGAGCGAAAGCAGAACGCCCATCAAAACGCTTTGCTCGGCTGCGCTGCAGTCACAGGAGTTCACCACATCAACAATGTCACCAAAGAAGTGTGTTTTTGGTTGTCAGGGCAAGACAACCCTGCACAGCTTCCCAAAGAACCCAGCGTTAAGGGGACAGTGGATGGAGTTTGTTTTTCCGGAGCAGCAACGGAGTTGTGCAAGTGTTTTGTTTGTTCCCTGCATTTCGGCGACGATTGTTTTATAATCAAGGCCCAGTTCGACGCTGGATTTGTAGCTCATCTAATGCTGAAAGATAGAGCGGTCCCAGAGATTAAGGTTCACGGTCGTGTGTTGGAAGCAGGCGGTGAGTAAAACTGCTTCAAATGTCTTTGTGTTGTTAGCTATCGACTCGTTCATTCGAATGTGCTACTATTCCATTGTTTTTCTATGTAAACACGCATTAGTCTGACGTGGAAAACCGTTACGCTGGCTACTGCTAACATTAAATCACATATAATAGTCCATAAACCAAATTATATCCTCATAAACCATGAATAAACACACACAAATGTTGTAAAACTCGCGCATGACAAGCCGCTAAGCAAGTATATAAATTACAGCTACAGTACAGACCATAGAGACGTCCTGCTGTAGTCGTCGTTGCTGCTTCTCCTGTTCAATTTCAGCCTCTAGATCTGATTCTGGATCATATATGTCTGGCTAAATCTGATTGATCTCCATGGTTTATTTAGGATAATGTTTTTTCTCCACGTTTAAGGATGTCAGAAATTTCAGACGCTCTTAACGCAATCACTGCGCACGCTCGTGATTCTTTAGCTCCGCCCACACGATACGCCTCCAGCCACTCGTTTTTTTCCGGAAAGACTCAGTACAGCGTATCTTTCTTTTATATATATAATACAACTAAAGACTTTTCGGCGATATGAAGGATGCAATACTACTCTATAAGCACTTGAGATTGACATGAGATTGCCTGAAACTGAGTGTTTCACCCCACCTTTAAATCGTGAGGCGCAGCTAAAAGGAAAATACGTAAAAAGTGTTGTTCATGCGTACACGGGATGCAAATATGTCTGAAATTAGAAAAGGTAAGTTAGTTTCCAATGTAGACAGGGAAGGAACTAAACATTCAAGGATATTAATGAGATATTTGTTTCATGCGGTTGTATTTTTCGATGTTATCTCCTGTCGCCGTGGACAATGACTTGACTGACTGATAAGATCAATGGTAAGCATGATTTACGTAGAATAACACGCCTGCGGAAAGGTGTGAATGTAAAAACACCTGGGCTTTGTTTACAATGGCATGCTAGCTTAGTGGTTGATGATTGATGAGTGGTTGATGTGGCTTTTTTTAGCTGGTGAAAATTGTTGATAACTAGAGTTAGCCTGAAATATATATATATATATTTTTTTTAACGGGTTTGTTAAAATCACTAGTTTTATTAATTAATAGGAATAGTGAGACTTGCCTTAGGAAACATCTCAAATAGATACATTTTAAAAAAAGTAGGCCTAGTATTATTCTGTTGTCACCTGCCTTTATTATGTATATATAAGATTAATCGCGATTAATCGCATCCAAAATAAAAGTTTGTGTTTACATAATATATGTGTGTGTACTCTGTTAATTATTATTTGTATATAAATACACACACATTCATGTATTTATTTAAGAAATATTTGCATGTATATACATTTATATAATCTATAATATATATAAATATAAATGTTTTATATTTAAAAAATAATATTTTTTTCTTAAATATATACATGCTTGTGTGTGTATTTATATATAAATAATAATTAACAGAGTACTACACACGTAAACACAAATTTTTATTTTGGATGCGATTAATCGCGATTAATCTTTTGACAGCCCTAATATATATATATATATATATATATATATATATATTCATGTCATATTAGACGCCAAGGACCCCCAAATATGAAGATCCTCGTGTGAGGGAACCCCATCCTGAAAGTTAAAAGACTTGTCTTTTATAAACACCCAATTAATATGCTAAAAATTAATATTGTATAATAATATATATATAATGTACTGTTAATTGCATCATTTATTTGTATATTTAAATCCAATTTTTATTCATTTATATTAATTGTTAATTTAATAGATTAATACCTTTTTTTATTTCAATCAAATTTTATTCTAATTTATTTTATGTTACTTTAATGTTTAATCCTTTATTTATTGCAATCTAATTTATTAATGTACTTAAATATATATATATATATATATATATATATATATATATATATATATATATATATATATATATATATATATATATAATATATATATATATATATATATATATATATTCTCTAAACTTTTGCACGTTTATTTAATCTAAAAAATACAAAAAATTCTAAGAAATACTGTGAATATATATGCATGGTAGATTGCTCTTTTTGAACATCGCCAGCGACTGTGTTTGTTGGTGAAAGTCTCATAATGATCTTTTTTTCTGGAGCTGTCTGTCGGCTCACAGACACACACACACATATGCACTCATGCATCCTGTCACACACTTCCCCTGATGAGGTTTACTCAGCAACAAGGGCTGTCTGCTGTTCCCACGGAAACAAAGCGAATGTATGCACGCCGTGACATCTCTCGTCAGCCAATCTGAGCGGCCTTCCTGGATCTGCTCTAAATCTCCATCACGCCAACGCATGGCACATCTCTGCTTACTGTAAATGAGCCTCATATCACTCAGAAAATCTTTGTAGTCTCAATTGCCCAGATCAACTTGAGATGTACAGGAGGGATTAACTCAAGAATACCTCATATGAATGTAATGTAGACTAGCATCTGACAAAGGGCTCTTCCTGTTTTGATTCTGTTTACAGGAGAGCGCTGTGGCAACGCTTCAAATATTCAGCACTCATCGCCAAAGTTTGCGACATTCTGACCTCAGAGAAGCTGGAAATCACAGAGACATCAAGTGTCCACAGATGCACCCTGGGATAGACAGGTGTTCAATACGAGCGTATGATGATAGTCTTACATGATGTCTCGGAGTTTTTCTAATCTCCAAATTTCGCACTGCAAAAAAATGCTTTTCTTAGTATTTTTAACTAGTTCTAAAATTCTTAAAGATGATTTTACTAGATAAGTCAAATATATTTTTTCATGTTTTCTGGGGGGAAATCAAAATGAAGTGAGTTAAAACAAGCAAAATTATCTGCCAATGCGTTATAAGAAAAACAATCTTATTTCAGTTTGGGACAGATATGAGAAACATGGTTTCAAACACAAACAATATTATTTTTCTCATCGAATTTTTAGACATTTTGACTGGAAACAAGTCAAAAATACTAAGTAAGAAAATCATCTTTTGCAGTGCATTCAAGATGTGCCAAATCACTAAAAAATATTATAAGAAAATATATTTAAAGGGCTTTTTTATTTTTATATACGGTTGTCTGAGGTCAACTAATGACGTTTGCGTGTTTTTTACATTCAGAAACATTCAAAAACATCATAATGAATAAGTAATAGGCTATTTTCCACCCTGGTTTCGAGGCTCTCTCCTGGAACGCTCTGTTTTTATGGGCGTCCCGCACTGAAGACTTGGAAGTAAACGCCCACGGCTAGGATTGGATAACAGTTTTGCATATTAATGTAAGACCCGCTAAAATCGTTCCAAGGACGGTAAAGATCTGCGGTTGAAGGTCGCTGTGCGTTCATTGTTTTTCAGCTGGGTAGAGTGGATTTAATTCTAATATATCTTTATCTGACTCCATTTAATCATAATCTCGAATTTAGGATAGAATGCCAATCGGTCGTTTGGTCATTTATATTTAATAGTTAATCACACATTTAATCATTCTGTTTTAGCCTTTTGTTGAAATTATACCGTTCCGTATTAGAGATGGTTAATAATTACAGAGTAATTCAGAAAGGTTAAAAAATGTAACAATTTATTAACAGTGTATAATGCCAATTACATAATCAATTCAAAGATAATCCATACATAATATCAAATACTTTATAGCAAAGAATAAGATATTAATACCTGACTTCTGAATATTACGTCAAGACGCTCCACGTTACGGGCCAACCTCGTTAGAGTATTGCGCCCCGAACCTTTTGTCACACTTCCTTATATTGCTCAGACCAAGACAGAAACCTCTTTCAAATGGAAACATGATAACAAAGGGAATTTAAATTGAATTGATCTCCCATTTGCCTGGATTGAAAGAAGACACCAAATGGCTCCAAAAGCCACACCCATCATAATATGTAAAATATCTCTAAGCTCTAAAAACTCTTATTATACTTCTGTGTGGACGAGATCTTTGTACCAGTCGCACATTTCAAATGATATCAAACTCATATAATACTGTATAGTGAAATCATATAGATTTTGGCTGAATTCTAAGTGATCTCTCAGCATGAAGTGGAGTAGGATGGGGGAAATTCAGGGGAAGGGAAATACATGTAAATTAGAGCCATTTTTAGTTGATTCACTCAGTGTGACGTCGTCTGCGAAGACATCTTGCCGTTTTGCAAGTTTTCTCAGTCTTTCAATAATGAGCTCCGTCTTCCCCGTGAGTACACGTGAGGGATTGTTTTGAAAGCGTGTGGGAAAACAGCAACCGAAATGATTCGCCCATAGGGCTCGCAAAACCTTTTTTTCAAACAAACACAATGATTTATCTCTCATCCACCTGCGATTGATTGGAATGTTATTTTTTTATTACTTGGCCCGGCCGATCGGTGGATATAACGGGAACCGTGCATCACTAACACACACACAAGCCTCACTGCAGAGTCATACATATCAGCATGATCAAAACTCCCACGATTGTATTTTTCCTTCAAATATAAAGTCAAAAGAGTGAACGCACATCAATAAAGGAATATTATTTCACTATTTAAGATTCACCGGCCTGCCAACGGCGACGGGCTTATGTTTTGGTAGCCCGTCTGGAAAACACATTAGCACCGGGACGTTGGGCTTTGCGAGCCCTGGTCCGAGTCTGATCGCGAATCGCATCAACAACACCTCAAATAAAGGATTCTCCAGCCTTTGAAAGAGCGGTTATGTTCAGTTAGACATGTACACATAATCAATAGATATCAAGCGATCTGTAACAATGCAATACTATCACATATAAAAAACATGTTCGACTCACATTATTGTGTTGCTTCATTCATTCATGTAATCTCATCCTGTCTGCAAATCCAGTCTCTTGTTTACAAACGAATCCGCGGTGAAATGAAGGAACAGACGCGCAATGTCTTTCCCACATGAGCTGGATATTCATTAAAAAAAAAGTTCAACCACACATTCCTAATATTAGAATCCCAAGGAAGCTTATGCAGCGACTGTGTTCTTCCACAACCAGCCACAGCGCAATATCTTGTTATCTTCGGCATGTTTACTGCTCGGTAGCGCAATCTCTTTAGCTCTACGAAGGCCTATGTTATTTATGTTACATTTCTTGCACGAGTCCGTGGGCGGGGCTACAGAATCAGGCATTCTTCAGCATTTTCTGGGCCTGGTGTCAATAAAAGCTTTTCTTTGACTAACAAGGAAGTTTTCAGCTCCGAAACGTACAGGATATTCTTAATTCACGATGAACTTTTATATATCGAAGGCTGAATGAAAAGTTGATTTCTCAATTCATCACCCCTTTAATGTCTTATATATTAAGCTTATTTAGCTCTAATAAAACATCGCTTTCATCAGATGCTTTTTTGGGGGAGGGTTTTGGTTCTGGAATATTTCACTTTTAGTATCACGTCATTGGCTTTGTTTGCAACAGGGTTATTATTGTAAGCTCAATTTAAAACTAAAACCATATCCATTGCTTGAAATAAAACATTTGTGTCACTTGAAATGAATGCAAACTTAAATCCTCGAAAATATGAAAAACCTAAACTAAATTTATTTCAGCTATTTTCCAAGGCGTCATTTATCATTTTATTTAGTTTGACTTGAAGTACTAAAATAACTAAAGCTAAAAATGTATATATAGTCAAGGTTCTTCATTTATGGGGCACACTCAGGACCTTTGGGTCAAAAATGACCCGGAGGGCGGGATTAAGATAAAAAAGATTTGAGTAAAATCAATGAAACATATTTTTGTTCAGTAATATTTTTCTTTTCTTTTTTGGTGTTTTGGGATAATTTTATGATTAATTAATATTTATGCAATAATTATGACCCATTTTTCCCATTGAATATAATACAAAAATGAAATGTATATATATATTTTTCTATTTTTACTTTTTTTTGTTAAAGCTGTATTTCATTTTAGAGTTAAGCCTAGACCTCATGAAAGCAATTTTTTAAATGAGATCGGTGCCATCCGGTGGACACATTGAGCATTTTTATCACACAATAGCACATTTTTATCACGCAATAGCACATTTTTACCACTATAGTGGATCTTGCGTTTTATAAAAAAAAAAAAAAAAAAACGTAGCTGCATCGGAATGGTCCGAAACTTGGTGACTTTATTGGTACTTGGTATATGAACACCCAAAAAATTTGGGACAGGATTTGAAAAGTCTAAGTGGTCGTAAAAAAAATAGTCACACTCAGGACTTTCGGGTCAAAAATGACCCCCATAGGAAATGAATGGGAAATTGGCAAAAATATGAAAATACAGAGTTTTTTTGTGCATACAATCTACAAATCAGCCAGGATGCAGAAAAAAAAGGACTCGACAGTGAAGAGGGGAATCTCTAAAACATCAAGAGTGCAAAACAGACAAAAAAACTCTCTCACACACACACACACACTTAAACACACAAAAACATACGCACACACAAATTAACGCGTGCCATCCCAAAAGCTAATTGTGTTTTTGTGAACCCCAGAGGGTTTAGTACAAGTACTACTAAAACGAAAACTGAAAATCTAAGCAAGTCAAATATAAATTAAAACTATTAACAGTTTATCATCGAATAACAATGACTTTGAATGGCTTTGTTTGCAGTGTTACTGACATGATGATAGAGAAATAACTAACAGTTTGTGTCTAGATATTGTGTCTAAGAAGTGAGTTATTCAGTATAAAGCAATATAACACTGTTGGTCCTTCTGGCCGAACCACAGATATTTGCTCATGTGATTTGGATTAAATAAACAGTATTTGCTTGATTTTAGCTAATGCGTGCTGCACGTTCTGATTGCGGATGTCTAGTTTGCTTGCACATCTCATGTGAAACTCAGAGATTTGATGTCATGACCCTCAGAAGTGCTCATTGCAGCTGTCTGGGAACATGTAAACACAACATCTCAGCTGCTGGTCTGGTATAAACCTCTGACTCTCAGAAAGCGGCACAGAGCCAACCAATCAGATTGGAGAAAGCTCTTCCCAGTTGTGTGTGCAATATGAATCAGGCTTGTTCTTGTGCCTGCATGTGTTTTTCTACACCTGTGCATATCTGTGAAACATCTGAAAAGCTTCTCTGAGTTGGCTCTAAAACATTAACTCTCTCCCTTTTCCCCCCTGTCTGATTTGATTAGCTGCACTGAATGGCTGTGGTCAGGATGAAAGACTCGTCGTTTCGCTGTAATGTCTTTCTCCTGCATGAATAAGCAAATCCCAACATCTCCAGACCCCCAGGGGCCTCTCGGACACTCTCCCCTGCTCCGGGCCTCCTCTCCTGGGACGCTGTTTTCCTGCCTTTCTACTGCTTTAGATGTTATTGCACATCTAGGAAGGTCAAATAAAAAAAATAGCGGCACTTTTCCTCCTCAAAATAAAGCTTCCCATTAGATTTTTATTCTCCAAATAACCATATAAGCTCAAGAAAGGTCCTCGTATGTACTCGGTTAAGTTTTTCGATTAGAATATGTACAGATGTGCTGCTCGCTTTGCTTTCAATAACAAAATAAACACAACAAAAATGACACAACGAAAAATATCAGTTAAGAAAGCATCTGATCATGGCGATGTGGATGCATTAGCACCAGTTCTGCAATTCGGCAGTCAAGTCACTTCACATTTATGTATATAGCACTTTATACAATAGATGGCTTTAAAACAAGCAACTTTAAACAGTTAGTTCACCCAAAAATGAAAATTAGCCCATGATTTACTCACCCTCAAGTCATCCTAGGTGTATATGACATTCTTCTTTCAGACGAACACAATAAGTTATATTAATAATGTCCTGGCTCTTCCAAGCTTTACACTCACCTAAAGGATTATTAGGAACACATACTAATTCTGTGTTTGACCCCCTTTCGCCTTCAGAACTGCCTTAATTCTACATGGCATTGATTCAACAAGGTGCTGAAAGTATTCTTTAGAAATGTTGGCCCATATTGATAGGAGAGCATCTTGCAGTTGATGGAGATTTGTGGGATGCACATCCAGGGCACGAAGCTCCCGTTCCACCACATCCCAAAGATGCTCTATTGGGTTGAGATCTGGTGACTGTGGGGGCCATTTTAGTCCAGTGAACTCATTGTCATGTTCAAGAAACCAATTTGAAATGATTGGAGCTTTGTGTCATGGTGGATGGCATCAGAGGATGGGGACATGGTGCTCATAAAGGGATGGACATGGTCAGAAACAATGCTCAGGTAGGCCGTGGCATTTAAACGATGCCCAATTGGCACTAAGGGGCCTAAAGTGTGCCAAGAAAACATCCCCCACACCATTACACCCCCACCACCAGCCTGCACAGTGGTAACAAGGCATGATGATCCATGTTCTCATTCTGTTTACGCCAAATTCTGACTCTACCATCTGAATGTCTCAACAGAAATCGAGACTCATCAGACCAGGAAACATTTTTAGTCTTCAACTGACCAATTTTGGTGAGCTCGTGCAAATTGTAGCCTCTTTTTCCTATTTGTAGTGGAGATGAGTGGTACCCGGTGGGGTCTTCTGCTGTTCTATATTGGATATCAAACATGTTTATAATAAGTGCGCAGGCTGCAGTTTTGTCATCTGCCTCTTTAAATGTTTGAGCTCTTTAAAGCAGGGTTGATTCTGATTGGCTGTCGATGTTTTTACCATTCATCTACTGGGGAAAAAAAATAGTTCTGAAAGTGTTTCTGACAATATTGTTTTTCTGTCATTATCGTTGTAGTTGTGTTAACACTTTTTTTTTTTTTTTTTTATTATATCTTTATTGTTATCATAATAGTTCTCGTTCTTGGTGTGAACAGGCATTTATAGTATTAAACATGACAAAAAAACAGTCACTTTTCGATTAGAAGTAGGGCTATGGAAAAAATATTGATTTCTTGATTCTTAAGCTCTGGGACCATTTTGGGGGATTTCTGCCTGGATTTGGCCTAACCAAATTGAAAAGCTTCGTATTCCCACATACAGTGCTCTCTAAATACACAGTTTTGGTGTCATTTTAAAGGAAACCCTTTGAAGTTTCATAAAACACTGTTCACTGTTTAGCCCCCCCCCCGCTTTTTGGTTATAAATTCAGTTTTGAAAGTGTGTAACTCAGGCCCTGTGTGCTCTAGCACCCTGCAGACAGTTTGGGCTGTTTCCACTAGATTTCAGAAAATACTGGAAAAAATAATTTTGTCTGTATCATGTATGCAAGATTTATTCAGATGGATCTGAATGGAGGACAATGCTAACAACACACACTTCAGCATTACAGAAACTCTTTTAAATGTCAAACATAACAGCATTAAACACTAACAGGCCTTTCCCTTCACTAAAAACTAATAAATTAACACTTAATTGCAATATTTAATATCATTATCGAGTCCTATGCAAAGCATGCTGGGAACTAGAAATCCATTGCCTAATTTCCGAAGTTATCAAAACAGTTGCATTAAGTTACTATAACCTCAAGCCAATTAACGCAGCGATTTGAGTTTAAATTACAGGCGATATTAAGTTGATGTAATGATCAACATCATTATGTCAACAGAACTCTACGAAATAATGTTTGCAACTTAAAAGGTTTAATTAAAACAAAAACTTGTGTTAAGTTGTGTTAACAGGTCGCCGGAATTACTTTTTAGGGTGTTGACAGACAGACAGATGTAAGTAAGCATGTGAAAAGTCAATGTGTGTGTGGGGTTGTGTTCTTTTGACACCGGCGCTATGAAGTCTGCTGTGTGTGTTCGGTAATGGGAAGACAGTTTCTCAGTAAGAGCGCACAATATCTCTGTTTGGAATAAACCTAGAGACCCGCTGTCCTGCCAGGGCATATCGTTTACCGAGCCACGCCTGACACCATGTTTTACCTCCTCGCTTACATCCCAGAGTCAGATTTTATTGCTCAGGGATCACTCGGGAGCCTTTCAGGAGTTTTCAGTAGAAGCCGCCATGTGTTTTCTATTTAATCTCATTGCTATCTAGGAGAAATGTTTACGATCTTAAAGAGAAATCATAAGAGAACTCATAATCCTACTGCTCTGTCATAATGCAGTCAAGTCACCTTTATTTCTATAGTGGTTAATACAATACTGATTGTTTCAAAGCAGCTTCACAGGGATGAACAAGACAATGACAGAATCAAATATAGCTGCAAACAGCCATTATCGGGGCCAGGCGCAACAGAAGCAAACAGAGAAGCAAACAGCAGACCAACTGCGAAATTGAGTAAAGACATTCAAAGTTTGAAACCCCACATTAATACATCGAGCGGCAAACGTCAGAAGGACTGGCCTAGGAAAGGCTGCTCTCGCTGGGGTTAATGAGCGCTGAGCGCCCGGTGATCGCCTGGATCTCACAACTATTTTTTTAAAATAGGCGCTCTCTTTATAAATAAACCACAGATTTGAGCTTTAAACAACTACATTCTCACCTGAAAAAGTCTTAAAACTACATTTGTGACACAATAGTAGTATTTTTTAATTATGCAGGGTTTCTCATCACTTGACTATACCACGTGACAGCAGCGAGCAGGCTCCTGATTGGTTAACGCGGCGCGATTTGACGGCACAGTTCAAATTTTTCAACTCGGGCGTCAGACGCGAATTCGCTTCAAATGCGTGAATGCACAAAAAGCACCATTCATTCGCGAAAGACGCTCAATTTGCGTAATTCGCGTGAACGAGGTGGAATCGCGCCTCCGGACCTCCAGACGTGCGTCAACGCGCCTTTCCACTGACTTAACATTGAAATCACTCGCTCCTGACGCTCTATTTGGTGTGAACACAGCATTAGGGTGACCATATTTTGATTACCGAAAACCAGGACACTCTGCCCGGCAATGAGATACTCAAATTATACTCGAAGTTTACTCAAAGATTCCTTATTAATTTCAATACATTTAAAGTATGTCCCCCTCTGTATGGATAGAAAATTGTTATATTAGGGCCAGGACAGCACTTTGGTCACCCTTAGACAGATCTGTAGGCTTTGATTATGTCCAGTTAGGTGATATCAAGCCTGTTTGATATTTTGAGGTGGTTTTAGAGCACATTGTTTTCATTTGTCATGAATCTTCTAGCAGCGAGGCACATGTTTCTGCTGAGTTTCTTGTTTTTAGGAATGACCTAAAGTCTGGTAGTGTGTGATCTTCAGTCGTTTAGTGTATGATGCTCAGTTTTTCTCTTTAACAGCAGGTGTATGCTTAGTGTTTTAATGATTCTAAAAGCCGTATAGTGAATTCCAGCCTTGAGTTACTTTAGTTGCGTTCACGCCACCTCGTAATTCCTGTAATTACGAGATCCTAGCTTGTAAAGTGTTTACGTCCTTGTAGAACTCATAATTACAGCTTGTAGGCTGGGAATTTTCTGAGCATTATGGCTTGTACCTCGTGACCGCTGCACCTCACGCGGAAGCAGAGGCAGTGCTTCCAGCAGTATAACATAAAAAAGAAGTTATTTTATAATATTAAAAAAATTATGAAATTAAAGGAATTTCATTTTCTGACTGCCCTAGAGTTAAACAGTTGAGTTTTACCGTTTTCGAATCCATTTAGCCGATCTCTGGGTCTGGTGGTAGCACTTTTAGCATAGCTTAGCATAGATCATTGAATCTGATTAGACCGTTAGCACCAAGTTCAAAAATGACCGCAATGATATTACGCAGCGCCTGAAAATAGGCTAACTTCCGTCAACATAACCAACGTGACAACCTGCTTACACAGCGAGTGTCTTGGGGACTATTTTCAGGCGCTGTGTAATATCATTGCTCCGTTGCACTCATGGTACGGCTCAAAGTTACTTGATTATTACGCAGGAATGAGAGTTTAGTTCCTAGCCATATCGGTCTAGAAAATCACAACTCTTCATTTTCCGTCGGTCTTAGTACACGATGTAACTACAGAAGTTACTTTTTAAATGGGAAAAATATCAAAACGCTTTGGTCATTTTTGAGCGAGATGCTAACGGTCTAATCAGATTCAATTATCTATGCTAAGCTATGCTAAAAGTGCTACCGCACTGGATTCGAAAACAGTAAAACTCAACAGTTTAACTCCAAGGGAGCTGGAAAATGAGCCTATTTTTCAAAAAAAAGTGTCGTGTTCCTTTAACTTTTGCCAATGTACACTATTTTTTTCATGCAAAAGTGATGTGAACATAAACAAAAGACATGCAGCGCAGAGTTAGATATCTGCTATTCTTGTAATGACAACCTAAATAAGTGCAATAATAACCAGTGTTGCCAGAATTAGGGCTACTTTAACACTGTTGCCGCGGGTTGTTTTTCATGTCCACGCGTTGAAGCGACCCCAATTATGTGATATTTAGCCCCGGGAATGCGAATTTTAGCAGGGAACCCTGCCAAAAAAAAACACATTTTACCCCCCAAACATGATTTTTAATGGGGAACCGTTTCCCGAAACGCGATTGGGTTTGTTTTGGGCTAGTTTTGAGTAGCAATTGGGCAGGTTTTGTTGTGAAAACCTGGCAATCCTGATAATAACGCATTTGCATAACACCTCAATGTTACTTCTATTGTGTTTTTTTCTTCTTCTTAGTGCCTAAATTAAATTTTATTTAAATTAAATTACAGCATTCTTTCACGCGGGTTTTGTTTTGCAGGCTATCGAACCAAATGAGTAGGTCATCGTCATGTAAAAGGAGTGTGGAGAACAGCTCAGGTGGTCCATTCTTCATACTGTTGACAATTCGACACGATCCAGGATTGTTCGTTTCTTTCGAAAGCTCATCCTGGAGTTGCTGTCACAGCAACAGGTCCGTAAGCTCAAACCTGCTCAGGAGCAGCTCATCTCACATAAACAAGATTAGACTGCGACTTTTTAAAGGTGAACGTCTGTCCCAGCCATTGCTGCTTTCTTACAAGAGCACCCTATTTTTCCTGCTTGGTCGTTTCCCAATTGCTGCGTTGCTGATCATAAGATTGAGTGTCAATATATCCAATGAACACAATTTATTAAGTCTGCAAATTAATTTGAAGAACCAAATTAGGCAGAGATCAAGATTAGAAGATCTGGCATCTGTCAAATAATCTCGAAGAGACCCCAGATCTTGTATGATGGATCACATTTTTGAGATCTCTTCTGAAACTCTTATAGAAACATGAGAGATTACCAGGTTTTTTTCTGCATCTGAGAAACAGGAAACTTCAGTAAAAAGTCTCAGTTTTAGATCTCGCTGCCGTCTAGGAAAAACTGGCTTTCATTTCCTACAGACTGATCTGTTTGTAACTCATCGATTTGTCTTTGTTTCTCATTTGCGGTTGAGTCATGTCTGATTTCCAGGTCTAATGTCAACATCTCATAATGATTTTGGCTGTAGTGTTTGAGATGCATTCATTCAGTGTTTCACAGAATCATTTAAACCCTCGTTCGTCTGCTGGCCTGTTCTTGACAATTTGTCAAAGCAAGTCTCTCTCTCTTTCTCTCTTTCTCAGCATGAGACGACTTATTGTTCTACTTCATCAGACGGAAGACAGAAAAGTTCAAAAAACTTTTCAAGGCCCACTCAAAATCAGCTGGAGCCGTGAATGGAGCTGTGGCGTTCGGATCAGGGGATGTGTTTTGGCTCCAGGGCAGCCCAGAACGAGCCTGTCTGATCTTGTCTGCCTGGCATGGAATGGAAAATACCCACCTCCTGCATGGAAATCAATGAGAGGCAGAGGTAAAGAAAAAAAAAAAAGTCAAATGGATGGTCTGACATATGCATGAGGGCCCGTTCTGTGCGAGCGAGAGAGAGGAAGATACCAGACTGGCCTCTAGGAGAGGAGAGGCCTGTGGTATTCTGGGTGCCTCCGTGTTTAATCACATTACAAACACACAGAAAACCCGGAGTGAGAGACTGAATGCAATCCACTGACCGCTGGAGATTGATGAAACCATGTCCAGGTTAGAACTAACCACAGAATCAAGAGAACCCTAGAAATTATAGTTGGCTTGAGACAGTTTCTGGGAACTGTTTGTATGTATCATAATGTTATGACCATGAACACTGATGGATCTCTTCATCACCTGTTAGTGGGTGGGATATATTAGGCAGCAAGTGAACATTTTGTCCTCAAAGCTGATGTGTTATGGTGTGTTCACACCGGACGCGATTCGTGCAAGTGATTTACATGTTAAGTCAATGCAGAGACGCGAAATGGCATTCTGCGGCGCGATTCGCGCGATTGAGGCGGCGAGATTCGCGCGATTCGCTCAAGTTGAAAAATCTGAACTTTGGCGGATGTTTCGCACAGCGTTAACCAATCAGGAGCTTGCTCTAATAGTGACAACAATGAGGAGAAAATCTGTATATTAATATCTGGTTCAGACAATATGATTATCACTGTGATAACATTAAATGACATGAAACACAACACAGTCTCTTTTTGTTAAATGCAAGTTTATGTATGATCAATAATACAAAAGTATAAGTAATGTATAACAAGCTATACATGAAATAAAGCAAACAATGCAGTCAAACATTCAAAGTCAGTGCTAGTAGGCTAACGTTACAACTGCAACGTACAGTTATAGCCTAAAAATATAAAGTAATGAAACTTATCTTTGCCCTCAGCCTAAACGATTTGCCAGGGAACAAATTATAGATCCATGAGAGCAAAGATCGGCCGTTACAAGACAAATTATAGCTCGAGACACAGCACAGAGACATCAGAGCCAGTGGCAGAAGGACTGGCCCAGGAAAGGTTGCCCTCGCCGGCTTTGACGTGCGCTGAGTGCCGCTGATCCACTGGAGCTCACAACTCCGACAACGGCAGATAAATGTTCAAATAGGCACTCTTTATATAAATAAACCACAGAATTGAGCTTTAAACAACTACATTATTGACTGAAAAAGTCTTAAAACTATGTTTTGTCACACATTAACAGTAGATTTTAACAAAAAAAAGACATGTAAACACAGCCCATGTCAGCCATTTCTCAACGAGACGAGCTGCTGGCGGAAGCCCCGCCCATGACGCGAATTCGCGTCTGTTGTGCAGTGAATGTCACGCGCGATTCGCGCGAATTTCACGCGAGTAAACTCAAAATGTACACGCGTCCACCTTCGCGTGATTCGCGTCTGGTGTGAACGCCACATTAGAAGCAGGAAAAATGGGCAAGTGTAAGGTTTTGAGCGAGTTTGACAAGGGCCAGATTGTGATGGCTAGACGACTGGGTCAGAGCATCTCCAAAACTGCAGCTCTTGTGGGGTGTTCCCGGTCTGCAGTGGTCAGTCTCTATCAAAAGTGCTCCAAGGAAGGACCAGTGGAGAACCAGAGACAGGGTCATGGGCGGCCGAGGCTCATTGATGCACGTGGGGAGCGAAGGCTGGCCCGTGTGGTCCGATCAAACAGACGAGCTACTGGAGCTCAAACTGCTCAGGGGTCTAGTGGAGTCCATGCCTCGACGGGTCAGCAAAAGGGGGACCAACACAATATTAGAAAGGTGGTCATAATGTTTTGCCTGATCGGTGTATATATATATATATATTAGTGCTGCCAAAATGATTAATCATGATTAATTGCATCCAAAATAAAAATATATGTGTGTGGGTAAAGGGGTAGGTCCCCTACACAGGCCTGTCTATCGCACCTGAGCGTCTCATCTTACCCAGAGATTAGCAGCAGAGATTAGTGCACTCCTCCTCCTCTCTGCCTCTCTCAGCTCTTGCTCCAGTCCAGCTCTTCTAGCCCAATCCACTCCTGGCTTTCCTTCTCGCATGTTCCCTGTGTGTAAAAGTAGGTCAGTGTTTGCTTTGTATTATTCAGCAACTGGGCTGATTGGAGATTGAGAGAGAGAGAGAGGGAGGGGGTAGAGAGAGAGAGAGAGAGATCTTTAATGCGATCTAAGGGATGCATGCAAATCCAGGCCTTGTCATTGCATTTGTGTGTGTGTGTGTTTTGCAGTCTCATGCCAGCCTGTGTCTTGATGGCTCATTAGTAGGAGTCGCTGCTCCCGGCTGAAGGTTGTCAGACCTCAGAGCGGCGTTCCCAGCAGGCCTTGCAGCTCACAGCGCGCTACTGTTTCATACCCTCGTCTGCCGCTCTCTCTTCCCCTCCCGATGGCTCCGCTCCCTACGATAATGGCCCAATGTACTTTCCTCTCTGGCTGTTTGCTGCATTCCTCAGTCGGAGGAAGTCCGTGCAGGAAAAAAGCTCCAGGCGGCCAAACAAGAGCATTCATTATTAAACTGCACAACTTACAACCACTAAAAACAAATGACAAATAGCATTTCTATATGTGTGCATTTATACAATATGAAGAAGGGAAAAAATTTAAAGGCGAATGTGCAAAAACCACTACATTATGCATTGGGTGGTGCTATGTTGTTGCTAGGGTGTTTTAGTAGCTGCTTGCATGTAACTTTGTGGTTGCTAGGGTGTTTGGGGATGTTTCTATGGTGTTCTGTGTGGCTTCTAGCATGTTGCAATGCACTTACTAGAACGTTTTGCATGACTACATTTACTTTGAAATTGATATTTGGTTGCTAAGGTATTTTAGTAGCTGCTAGCATGTTACTATGTGGTTGCTAGGGTGTTGTGGTTGTTGCTAGGGAATTCCGGGTGGCTTCTAGCATTTTGCAGTGCACTTACTAGGATGTTTTGCATGACTACTTGACCACATTTTACTTAGGAATTGATATGTGGTTGCTAAGGTGTTTTAGTAGCTGCTAGCATGTTACTATTTGGTTGCTAGGGTGTTTGGGGATGTTGCTAGGGAATTCTGGGTGGTTTGTAGCATGTTTCAGTGCACTTAGTAGTATGTTTTGCATGACTACTTGACTACATTTTACTTAGGAATTGATATGTGGTTGCTAAGGTGTTTTAGTAGCTACTAGCATGTTACTGTGTGGTTGCTAGGGTGTTTGGGGATGTTGCTAGGGAATTATGGGTGGCTTCTTACATGTTGCAATGCACTTACTAGAACGTTTTGCTTGACTACATTTACTTTGGAATTGCTATGTGGTTGCTAAGGGGTTTTTAGTATTTGTTAACATGTTACTATGTGGTTGCTAGGGTGTTGTGGTTGTTGCTAGGGAATTCCAGGTGGCTTCTTACATGTTGCAATGCACTTACTAGAACGTTTTGCATGACTACATTTACTTTGGAATTGCTATGTGGTTGCTAAGGGGTTTTTAGTATTTGTTAGCATGTTACTATGTGGTTGCTAGGGTGTTGTGGTTGTTGCTAGGGAATTCCAGGTGGCTTCTAGCATGTTTCAGTGCACTTACTAGGATGTTTTGCATGACTACATGACCACATTTTACTTAGGAATTGATATGTGGTTGCTAAGGTGTTTTAGTAGCTGCAAGCATGTTACTATGTGGTTGCTAGGGTGTTTGGGGATGTTGCTAGGGAATTCTGGGTGGTTTGTAGCATGTTTCAGTGCACTTAATAGTATGTTTTGCATGACTACTTGACTACATTTTACTTTGGAATTGCACTGGTTACTAAGGTGTTTCAATAGCTACTAGCATGTTACTGTGTGGTTGCTAGGGTGTTTGGGGATGTTGCTAGGGAATTATGGGTGGCTTCTTACGTGTTGCAATGCACTTACTAGAACGTTTTGCATGACTACATTTACTTTGGAATTGCTATGTTGTTGCTAAGGGGTTGTTAGCATGTTACTATATGGTTGCTAGGGTGTTGTGGTTGTTGCTAGGGAATTCCAGGTGGCTTCTAGCATGTTGCAATGCACTTACTAGGATGTTTTGCATGACTACTTGACTACAGTTACTTTGAATTGCTATGTGGTTTGCTAAGGGGTTTTTAGTAGGAGTTAGCATGTTACTATGTGGTTGCTAGGATGTTTGGGGTTGTTGCTAGGGAATTCTGGGTGGCTTCTAGCATGTTGCAATACACTAACTAGGACATTTTGCATGACTACATGACTACATTTTACTTGCCAATTGCTATGTGTTCTGTTAAGGTGTTTTAGTAGCTCTTAGCATGTGGTTGCTAGGGTGCTTGGGGTTGTTGCTAGGGAGTTCTGGGTGGCTTATAGCATGTTGCAATGCATTTGTTTTTCTTAGCAAACACCACTAATAAACACTATGTTGTCAAAGTTGATATTATGGCTTTATATATGGTATATATATACCAACTTAAGAAAAACCGAGGTTTTTGACCAGCGAATATTGGACAAATTCTCATGTTATTAAAGACAAAGGGTTATTTAAGACAGTATTAGTTATAACTCGATGACAAATGCTAGACTTAGACACTCTTCTCCACTCCTCGAATACATAAAACATAAGTTTTTCTACATATATAGTGTTTGTTTAGTAAAGAAAACGCTGTACTTATTCAAAGAAGCAGGTCTTTATTTACCATTGCATTGCAAACAAGCAGAGATGCTCCAAACAGTGCAGCACTTCATTCACGATAGGGGCGGAGTCATGAGGTTTGACTGACAGTTTGAGGACCCAATGGAGTTAGGAGGTTTAGTCACAAGCTCTTTTTAATACTTTTCATTGGTACAACCCACATAAAGACGTGAAGGGTGACCAGTTTATGCAAATAAATCAAATTAAAACGAAATATGAGGATTCTGTATGGCAGTATTTATGTGTTTTGTATTCAGCTGTCTTGGTTAACACGTCCACGAAAGTGAGAAAACACAGTTGACACTTTAACCACGGTGTGTGTCTGTGAATAAACCACCGCAGCGAGGTCACACATAGTTGAAGTAGTTTTACTTCCTGTCATTCTGAACCAACACTCTTTGCTGATGTGACGGTTTCTGCGTGTGTTTGCGCGCTGTGGTTGCATGTTTTGTGCTGTAAACTATCTGAGGCCTTGAGGAAACAAACCTGGTATGCATATAAAGCACTTGTTGCTGTTTTTACTAACCTGTACTAGCGATTGCATAACCGGAGACCTCAGATGGCCCTGTAATAGTTTCCTCGTGATTAAGACACTGGCGTCCGGCCACCAGGAAGAGTTCCAGTACCGAGTGTATCCGTGTATATTGCTATTTAAAGTGTGTGTGAGAAGGGTTATCAGGGTCAATCCAGTGTTGTCTCATAGGAAAGAAAAATCACAAATGAGATCTTAACATCTCAGTTGTCCCTCCAACACTGCAATGAGATTAAATGGAGAGCAAATGGATTAAATCTCCTGCTTCTCAGATCTTTAAAGAAACTCGCTTCCATTGTAGAAAAGTGAAGCCATCAATTTCCCAATATGGCGCTGTGAAATAAACAGTTATGGAAATGTCGAAATTACAGTTAAAGCTCCAATCTTCTCCCGAAAATCCCCAAAAAAGTCAGTTGGTGCCTCAGTGTCTACTTCAATCACAGCTTGACGTAAAAAAAAGAACATCAGCGTGATAAAAAACTACCTAAAATGACTTAAATGTTGTTTGTAAAAAAGTGTAATTTGATTGTTTAGTTCGTCTTACGTCCCATTAGAATACATGGATAGGGCGGGGTTTATGACCTATACTGGGACCATCAGCCTGGGAGCGATCGAAACGTTTTCGATTCACTTTTCAGGAACTGTGCGCCACACTTGTGTCGTAACTTAAAACTCAAGCGTTTTTAAAGATGACCTTATTTAATGCAATATTTTAATCTTCACTGTAAAAAAACCTGACATTTATGGTACAAAAATGGTACTTTGCCGTGAAAAAATGGTAGCAACATTTTAGGTTTTACAGGACTTAAGTTTGCTGTGGTTGCCAGTACTTTACCGGTCAAAATACAGTACCAACATTTGAGGTTTTACAGGACTTAAATTTACGGTAAAAAAGGCAGCTCTGGTAAAAAAAATAAAAAATAAATAAACAGCAGCTGTGGTTTTCAGTACTTTAGGTTTTACAGGATTTCAATTTATGGTAAAAAAAAAAAGGCAGCTGTGGTTGCCAGTACTTTACCGTAAAAAAACGATAGCAACATTTTCGGTTTTACAAGACTTAATTTTGCTGTGGTCGCCAGTACTTTTTTTATCATTAAAAAATACAGTTGCAACATTTTAGGTTTTACGGGACTTACATTTACGGTAAAAAAGGCAGCTGTGGTAAAAAAAAAAAAAACGGCAGCTGTGGTTGTCAGTACTTTACTGTACAAAATACAGTAGCAGCACTTTAGGTTTTACATGATTTCAATTTATGGTAAAAAAAAAGGCAGCTGTGGTTGCCAGTACTTTACCGTAAAAAAACGATAGCAACATTTTCGGTTTTACAAGACTTAATTTTGCTGTGGTCGCCAGTACTTTTTTATCATTAAAAAATACAGTTGCAACATTTTAGGTTTTACGGGACTTACATTTACGGTAAAAAAGGCAGCTGTGGTAAAAAAAAAAAAAAAACGGCAGCTGTGGTTGTCAGTACTTTACTGTACAAAATACAGTAGCAGCACTTTAGGTTTTACATGATTTCAATTTATGGTAAAAAAAAAATGCAGCTGTGGTTGTCAGTACTTTACCGTAAAAAAACGATAGCAACATTTTCGATTTTTAACGAGACTTAATTTTGCTGTGGTCGCCAGTACTTTTTTTATTGTTAAAAAATACAGTTACAACATTTTAGCTTTTACCGGAACTTACATTTACGGTAACAAAGGCAGCTGTGGTTGCCAGTACTTTACCATAAAAAAATGATAGCAACATTTTTGGTTTTACGGGACTTAAATTTACGGTAAGAAAGGCAGCTGTGGATGCTTGTACTTTACCGGTCAAAATACAGTAGCAACATTTTAGGTTTTACAGGACTTAAATTTATGGGGGGAAAAGGCAGCTGTGGTTGCCAGTACTTTACGGTAAAAAAATATGGTAGCAACATTTTAGGTTTTTACGGGACTCAAATTTACGGTAAAAAAGGCAGCTTTGGATGCTAGTACTTTACCGGTCAAAATACAGTAGCAACATTTTAGGTTTTACGGGACTCAAATTTATGGTAAAAAAGGCAGATGTGGTTGCCAGTACTTTGCCGTAAAAAAATACGGTAGCAACATTTTAGGTTTTCCAGGACTCATATTTATGGTAAAAAATGCAGCTGTGGATGCTAGTACTTTACCGTAAAAAAATACAACATGTTCAGTTTTACAGGACTTAAAAAACAGCAGCTGTGGATGCTAGTACTAATATTGTAGCAACTGTTTATGTTTTATGCGACTTAAATTTACGGTAAAAGAAAGGCCGCTGTGGATGCTAGTACTTTACCGTAAAATGTACAGTAGCAACATTTTACAGGACTTAAATTTACGGTAAAAAGGCAGCTGATCCTTCAGAAATCATTCTAATATGAGGATTTGATGGTCAAGAAACATTTATGAGTATAATCAATATTGAGAGCAGTTGTGCAACAATTGAAAAGAACAGCATTTATTTGAAACTGAAACTTTTGTGACATTATAAATGTCTTTACTGCAATCGATTAAATGCATCCTTACTGAATAAAAGTTTTAATTTTATTCAAAACAAAAAAATCACTCTAACCACAAACTTTTGAACGGTAGTGCATGTGGTTTTCATGCTTATCATCATTGAATCATCATTAATTCACAATACTTCATGGGATTAATCCCTTCTTTCTGAAGGGATTCTTTTTAATCCCATGAAGTTCTTTTTTTCTTGCTCGTTTTCATATACTGTTTGAATCATATTTGTAAGGATTGATTGATTGGTTTAGTTCACGGAGTAGAAATCCGAAAAGGCCGTTCACTGTTGAGCTCTTGAGCTGGATTAACTCTGATAGCAAAAAATGTATCCAAATGTATTATGGGCTCGGTTGTGGGTAAGAAGTCATACTGTACAGATAAATGACCCTGGTGTGTTGAAAATCTCACATTTTTGTCACTGTATGAACTGATGATCGGGTGACTGCCTTGTCTGGCATCATGGGACAGGAAAATTGGTTCTTTCCACTTTCATAAAATGTTGGTCTTTGCACAAGCTGTGCTCAGAACATTTTGTCCAGTCTTATGGAATCAACATCAGCAAACTTTTCATGCATTCACCCTGAAAGCTGTGTATTGTGTTTTCAGGTTCTTTGGAGAACCAAAAATTTATATTCAATAACATCATTACGAGTAGTAAAAAATTGTTAATTTTGGAACCTTTATTTTGAATAACACTAGAACCACTTTTCAAATATACGTTCTAAAAATGTCGTGGAATCAGTAATTTTGTATTTTCTAAAATGTTAAACTGCCCAGTTTTATGATAATATTCATACAAAATTCTCCTAATGTTATTTTTACTCACAATATAACATTCTTTGAACATCAAAAACGTTAAACATTTAGCAATGATAGATACAATTAACATCATAAGGACGTTGTGAGAATGTTGTTATTAGAACATTTATAATATTAATATTTTAAGAATGTTTTATCTTAACATTTACGTATACAAAACGTGAAATTTGTGAGAAATGTACACACATATTACATATTATTACACTGTCATGAAGAGTTGTTGGCCTTAAATTAAGTACAATCAACTTGGATGTTTTAATTCATTTCAAATTTTTCACTCAGTGCGAAAGAAAGATTTTGGTCATTCAGGCAAGTGTTGTACATCGTTATAATCTGTAAAATTTCTACTATTATTTGTGTACACTCACAATAAAAACAAAATGTTGTGCTTTTTGCAAAATAAAGAAAACAAACATGATGTGCGATCTGCAGCCTCTCTCTCAATGAAGTCCAATCTGATACTCTTCAGAAAATGAACTGTAACTTAGTGAATACTTGTCACACAAACATGAGACATATGTCTAATGAAACAGCTTTACGGAGTCAGGTTTTACATAATATAAATCATATCTAAAACAAATATTCTCTGTTTTTGTAATTTGTTTGAAAAGAGAGAGATGTCAGTCGTTCGGGAGCATCTCATTATCCACTAATGCGACCACGGAGCGCACGTTCTTTTGAAAGTCAAATATGATGCGAAGCATGTGAGTATATCGCCGCCCACATCAACTCGAAAAAGCACATTACGTTTAGTACCTTTACATCGTTTAGAGACGCGGTGAGGAATAATCCTGGAATCCTCCGAAGAAAAGCTGTTTAATTTCAAGGAGCAACGTATCCAGCCGAGTATTGTGAGTTTATTCTGGTAGCGTCTGTGAAATATTAAACCGCAAAAAGATTGTTTAAATATGAATCCTGCTGCAACATGAAATGTCATGGATGTAAGATTTCTCTGGCCTGTTTTGGACATATTATGAAGTGTTTACTGTAAAGTAGCTTAGTGTCACATCAATACAAGCTTTTGTTCGCCAAAAAAATCAATTTTACATCACCAAAATAACTTATATTTAAAAGTATATTAAAATAGAAAACCATTATTTTCAATTGTAATAGTATTTCACAATATTAATGTTTTTTTCTGTATTTCGATCAAATTAATGCAGGCTTGATGAGCATGAGACTTCTTTCAAAAACATAAAAAAATAGTAATGCGTCCAATCTTTTTACCGGTACTGTATATCATTTAAAATATAATAGGCCTATACAAAATTTTGTTCCCATGCTGTGCAATATCAGCAATCATGTTTTCTGTTAAGAGTGGACATTATATTAAGGTTAATCCAATAGTCGATCCCATTATCAGTATCCTCACAGATGTTTGTTTTTTCTTTTATCTCACAGATTTGAGAATCATAGTGACCCTATACTGGCCCACATATGATATTGTGCCTTTGTCTCTCACTTTATATTGTTGACTATATTCTAAATAAACTACAAAAACTTGATCAAATGGTACTTTACCGTAAAAAAATGGTAGCAACATTTTAGGTTTTACAGGACTTAAGTTTGCTGTGGTTGCCAGTACTTTATCGGTCAAAATACAGTACCAACATTTTAGGTTTTACGGGACTTAAATTTACGGTAAAAAAGGCAGCTGTGGTAAAAAAAAAAAAAAAAACG
Organism: Gobio occitaniae; assembly: GCA_033150135.1. Classification (NCBI taxonomy): domain Eukaryota; kingdom Metazoa; phylum Chordata; class Actinopteri; order Cypriniformes; family Gobionidae; genus Gobio; species Gobio occitaniae. The sequence continues at coordinate 45,906 of JARQWZ010003389.1, read as the reverse complement.
GCAGCTGTGGTTGTCAGTACTTTAGGTTTTACAGGATTTAAATTTATGGTAAAAAAAATGCAGCTGTGCTTGCCAGTACTTTACTCGGTTTTATGAGACTTAATTTTGCTGTGGTCACCAGTACTTTTTTTATCGTTAAAAATACAGTTGCAAAATTTTTGGTTTTACAGGGCTTAAATTTACAGTAAAAAAGGCAGCTGTGGTTGTCAGTACTTTACCGGTCAAATACAGTAGCAACATTTTAGGTTTTACAGGACTTAAATTTATGGTAAAAAAAAGGCAGCTGTGGTTACCAGTACTTTACCGTAAAAAAATGATATCAACATTTTCGGTTTTACGAGACTTAATTTTGCTGTGGTCGCCAGTACTTTTTTTATCGTTAAAAATACAGTTGCAACATTTTAGGTTTTACAGGACTTAAATTTATGGTAAAAAAAGGCAGCTGTGGTTACCAGTACTTTACCGTAAAAAAATGATAGCAACATTTTCGGTTTTACGAGACTTTATTTTGCTGTGGTCGCCAGTACTTTTTTTATCGTTAAAAATACAGTTGCAACATTTTAGGTTTTACAGGACTTAAATTTATGGGGGAAAAAGGCAGCTGTGGTTGTCAGTACTTTACGGTAAAAAAATATGGTAGCAACATTTTAGGTTTTACGGGACTCAAATTTATGGTAAAAAAAGCCAGCTGTGGATGCCAGTACTTTACAGTAAAAAAAATACAACATGTTTGGTTTTACAGGACTTAAGAAACAGCAGCTGTGGATGCTAGTACTAATATTGTAGTAATAACTTTATTACTACAATAAAGGACCCTATACTGGCCCACATATATTGTGCCTTTGTCTCTCACTTTATATTGTTGACTATATTCTAAATAAACTACAAAAACTTGTAGTTCCCTCAGTCACATACCTGACTCAAAGGCTCGTTCATTATGCAGCTCATTATGCGGTTCTTTTGTCCTCTCAGGTGTGAATCACAGCATTATTCTTGCCTCTTTGTGTAAACATTTTAAGTGTCTTAAAAAAATGTAAATCAATATATTGTTTTATGTGAATGAGTAGGTACAATGGTTTTCAGGTCAGTTTGATGCAAAAACTCTAGGCAACAACACCCATTATTCAAAAGTCTTGTGGACATATTTACTCTGCGTTTTGTGGCCTTAATTCGGCGACTTACTTTTTCTTTTCTTTTTTCGAAAAAACCATGCATAAACGTTATTCTCTCAAAAAATACAAGCATGTATATACATGTTGCTCACATATGGTGAATGTGGGTGTATCAATAATGTGAAGGTGACTCGACAAGGGAATAAACTGAAAAGCGTTTCATTGAAAAACTCTGCGTGAGTTTGAAGAGGTGTTCACTCGGGTGAGTCAGGCGCCCTTGAGATATTTTCTCCATCATATGTAAATCTATTACCATCTGATCAGGCTGTAAAATGATTTATGCAAAGTGGAAATATTCAGACGTACCTAGCCCGTTACCCATGGCAACCCATCACCAGAGCTTTAATGATACAAACAGTTCGATGTCTGTGGGAAAAATGATTAAGATTCATTCACATATCGCAGATACAAGGCAATGAGATTAAATGGAGACTCTTGCTCGAGTTATCTGCTTTCCAGACGTTTCTCCTGAGAAAAAGATCCAGTAATCATCTCATGTGTCTCAACAATGTCTCAAACTGATGCTGATTGTGTGAGATATAGCTCTGTCAATCGATTCAACACACTTTTCTGCAATCGTGATTAAAAACAGAGTTTTTTTCATTTTTATGGCATTTTTTTATGAATGAAGGCCAGTTTCACTGATATTAAAACTGATACTGATGTCTCTATGAAATTGATTTAAAACACACACACACACACACACACACACACATTAATGATAGACATTCAACATTATTGAAAGCTTATCCATTTCAACACTTATTCAAAAAATTACTTTTAATTCAAGTGAACGTAAAACAATCTTCACACAAACCCATTATAATAAATGTAATGTTTACCTGTGGCCTTCATATGTAATCAATAGACAGAAATTGAATAAAGTTATCACACACTTTACATTCTTAACTGCATATAAATTAAACATAGATTAATCCTTTTTAAAGCTACAATTTTCTCTGTTACCTTTGTTCTTTGATTAACATTAATGACAGGCATCATCAAGCTTATACGTCCAACCCATAGACTGTAAAATAATATGGACGCAATCCACCTGTCACTCAAAGTGGCCACACCCTTAATTATGCAGAACTTTAAGGCTTTATATAATGTAAACGAATGAGTTATACAATAATTCACCCCCCTCACAGTCGTCATGAAGGGCAAAATTAGCCGTATAGACCAAAAGCACAATGTGTCCCAGACTGTAAACATGTGTTCTTCTGCTGTAAAGTTGGGCATTTTAACATGAGCTCAATGAGATTCTGCTCTTCTGGAGTCTGTCTCTAGTGGCCAGTCCATGAACTGCAGTTTAAGTCACTTCCGTATTGGCGTATTCCGTATTTTATACTTTGAACATCTGACTGAGAACTACACTGAGTGCTGAGCAGCATCTGAGCGGGTCGGTAATGACCTTTCTAATCATTTCTAACCTTCATCTCTAAGCTATGGTTATGAGTGTAAGCAGCAGGTTCTCTGCACATCATTTCCTGATTCTTGAGGTCGCTCTGATGACCTTAAATTCAACTCGTCTCGTCTCGTCAGTCTTCGCCGACACACTTTTCATGCCGCAACCGCTGAGATGGAAATCAGCAAGTTACGGCATTAAACACAGAAGATTGTATCTCCAGTGTGTCGCTTTAAAACTGGAGTTTTAGAAATCTTTCACTGGCCTTGTGTCGTTCCAAACCCGTATGATTTTCCTTCTTTGCATAGCAAAAGATGATTTCAGGTTCCAAGCTGTCAATCATCAAAACATGGGGGGGAGTGGCACCTGAAAGACTTGCAGACTTAAGATATTAATAAATGTTATTAAACATCTGATTACTAATACAAGCTGTTTTTATAAAGACTGGCCAGAAATCATAAGATTGATTGCAATTATTAAAAAAAATGTTAATATCAGATACATAGTCCTTTCAATAAATGGTGAATATTTAATATAATACTGCAGCAATTTGCTTTAATACAATGATAATATAAAATATTTTTAAAGCATGAGATAAATTGCAATTATTTTAATTTATTTGTTGAAAAAAGCGTTAATATCAAATCCATATACTTTAAGTACTTTTCAATAATATTTTAGAAATGTGGTTTAGTGCAATGCCAATATAACAGCCAATTTATGATTATGAATAATATGATTACTATTACAATCTGCTTTTTCAAGTCTGGCCAGAAGTCATGAGATTAATTGCAATTATTATTATTATTTATTATTTTGTTAAAAAAACATAAATATCAGATACATAGTCCTGTAATTAAATATTTTCAGATAATATTTTAGAAATGTGCTTTAGTAAAATGCAAATATTTTGTGATTATTTGTGATTATGAATAATATGATTACTATCACAATCTACTTTTTCAAGTCTGGTCAGAAATCATGAGAATAATTGCAATTATTTATTTATTTTTTAAACATATTTCTGGAAAAAGCAAATATGATATTATATTATTTATTATATTATTTAAAGATAAATATTTTTAGTTTACATTTTAGCCGTTTAATATAATATAATGACATGTATTTGTTAAAAAAAAGTGTTCATAGTCCTTTAATTAAATATATTTTCAGATAATATTTAAGAAATGTGCTTTAGTACAATGCCACTATAACAGCCAATTTATGATTATGAATAATATGATTACTATTACAATCTGCTTTTTAAAGGCTGGACAGAAATCATGAGAATAATTGCAATTATTATTATTATTATTATTATTATTAATTATTATTTTGTTAAAAAGCATAAATATCAGATACATAGTCCTGTAATTAAATATTTTCAGATAATATTTTAGAAATGTGCTTTAGTAAAATGCCAATATTTTGTGATTTTTTGTGATTATGAATCATATGATTACTATTACAATCTGCTTTTTCAAGTCTGGTCAGATACCATGAGAATAATTGCAATTATTTTTTTATTTTGTTTAACATATTTCTGGAAAAAGTAAATATGATATTATATTATTTATTATATTATTTAAAGAAAAATATTTTTAGTTTACATTTTAGCCATTTAATTGAATATAATGACATGTATTTGTTAAAAATAGTGTTCATAGTCCTTTAATTAAATATATTTTCAGATAATATTTTTGAAATTTGCTTTAGTACAATGCCAATATAACAGCCAATTTATGATTATGAATAATATGATTACTATTACAATCTGCTTTTTCAAGTCTGGCCAGAAATCATGAGAATAATTGCAATTGCAATTATTATTATTTATTATTTTGTTAAAAAGCATAAATATCAGATACATAGTCCTGTAATTGAATAAAAATTGAATATTATATTATTTATTATATTATTATACTATTTTATTTTTAGATTACATTTTAGCTGTTTAATTTACTATAATGACAATACAGTTATTTAATTTAGGAAACATTTATAGTTAATTAGTTTTTATACTCATTTACTCAAAATATTAAGTATATGAAATATAAAGCATCTTTTATATTTTGGGGGCTTTTGACATCCAAAATGTGAAAACCGGCACTTGTAGATCTAGTGGTGAAATGTAAACTAAATGTAAAGGTTATTTGGGTTCTGTAGATGTTTCATGTCACAGCTGATTGTTTTCTCCAATCTTTGTTTTTCGACAGCCCCAGTCCCCATTCACTTCCATTGTATGGAAAAGAGCAGCTTGGACATTCATCAAAACGCCTCCCGTTGTGCTCGTCAGAAGAAAGTCAGGTTTCAAGCGACATGAGTGTGAGTAGAGTAGATGTTTGAGTTCAATATTCCTGTCAGCCGTAAACAAGCTTCTGTCAATCTCTGTGTCTAATTGTACGTTTACGTTTGTAAATAACAAAAAGAGCAGCTCGTCATGTTCGATGTCACCCCTGCCCACACACTCGCAACTTCTGCTCCACAGCCTCCACATCTACAACTCTTCCTGTTCCTCGCTGTGGTTCTCTGGGAGGGGGCGGTGTAGGCGTTCAGGGCCCACAGGACCTGAGGAACATCGCTGCTATAGACTAAAATATCTAGAGGAAGCACACACACGCTCGCGATTGTGTCAGCGTTATTGGCCGGGGAAAGCAGCGCTGCGCTGTTGCTGAGGATATCTCCACAGAGGAGCCGCAGAATGCCTTTATTTGTAGACACATCACTCCCCAGCTCACAAACATGCTCCCTAAAAGCGTTTCGATTTCGAACGTTCCCATTAAGTTAGAAGAAAAGCTTCTGTGTGGAAGATTAAAGGCTTCCGGATTTCATTTGACTTCATTAATTTTTAATTGTAATTAAATGTTTTGAATTAAACAGCTTTTATTATAACCTGTTTAACATGAACATTATAATCAATAATTTAAAGGGGTGGTAAAACACATTCTTTTGAAGGCTTGACTGTGTTTGTGGGGTGCACTGTAACATGTGTTCATGCTTCGTTTAAAAAAAAAATTGCCTTATTTTTCATATATTTGACCTTTATTCTACACTGCTCTGTCCCTCTTTGTAAAACGGTCTGATGGTTTCCGGGTTGTATGAAGCCAGTCCCTCAAAAATACGCAATGGGCTCTGATTGGTTAGCTGGCCCAGTGTGTTGTGATTCGCTAACCGCAGTGCTTGTTTGTCGGAAACGTCACGCCCCTTACCTTTACCGGAGGCTGTGCTTTGGTAGTATTAGAAACAACGGCGTCAATAAAACCATATGAGCCCGAATCAGACCCAGAACATTTGAGTGAAGATGATCGAGCAGAACCTGTTCAGTCCTCAAGAGTAAAGACTGCGGATCTATAGTGATCGCTACTGAATGGCACTGTTACTTCTGTATTTTTAGAACGATTATAGCCAAATATCTGTCGCAAGAACTAACCCAAAACGAACACTAAGCTTTAACTAGTAAGTTAGCCAAATCACACACAGAACCATGTTTAGCAAGCCTGTAGATAAACAACACATAAAAGCTCTAATCAAAGAATCATTTACACTAATGCCAGGTTCGCTGTTGAGATTTTAACGTTAGTGTTTATAACGTTAAGTGTTCGTCGGATAACGTTAAGTATGAATGAGCATTTAACAGACTGGTTTGCAGAACAGCGCTGTAATCTGTTTACTTCCTTGCTACAACCTATTACAGGAAAACACATCGATGAAAAATAAATCAGACTTACAGGTTGTGGCCCGTGAACAGCTTCTGTTTGTAAATCCAGCTTTCAGGACAAGCCGTTGTGCATATCCTGTATTGAACTCGCGAAGTTTGTGGAAGTTTTCCTCCGTGAAATGTGCAGCGCGCGCGTCGTGCATCCACGCACCGGCAGTGTTTTTTTCACGCAGCTGACGTTGTGCAAATCCGGCATTGAAATCGCGAAGACGGTGGATGTTTTCCTCCGTGAGATGTGCTGCGGGAGCCCCGCGCGCGCCTGTTCCCCGCGCGCTCATACACACGTGCATATAACATGCTGTATGTTAAACGCTCTGCAACGCACCCCCGTCCCACAAGGAAGGCTGAACAGAGCAAGTACCCCAGACCTGCAATCCGGATGAAAATAACAGCGTTTCCTCGGCATCGCGGCAACAACACTCCAGCCTAACTATACCACAACAGCGCCGCGATACAAAATGGCCTCACCCCCCTTATTTAATATTCTCGGAGGAGGGGTTTATGTAAATATTGGGGCTGGTGATGTCACCAACCCTGGAGGAATGTGTGTAGTCGCCTACTGGCCGTTTGCTGTAGTTCTTAGAAACGGATTTCTTTAAAAGCAAATATCTCCCTTTGCTTTAAACTTTGAACGTTGTAACTTTGCAGATGTTGTTTATGCTCAAGCAGCAACATTACACGCTAGCTAAAGTTAGAATAGTGAAATCGTGGTTTACCACCCCTTTACCAGACCTTTCTCCTTACAATATACACACTGCAAAAAAAATGCTTTTCTTACTTAGTATTTTTGTCTTGTTTTCAGTCCAAATATCTAAAAAAATCTTACATCAAGAAGCATTTACTAGACAAGCTAAATTTGTGTCCTGTTTTGGGGGAAAATAACTCAAAATTAAGGGAGTTTTTGCTTAGAATTTGCAAAATAATCTGCCAATGGGGTAAACAAAATAATCTTAATTCAAACAGAAAACAAGCTTATTTAGTTTACCCCATTGGCAGATTATTTTGCTTATTTTAAGGAAAAGTTGTTTTCCCCCAAAACAAGACAAAAACTTTTGCTTGTCTAGTAAATGCTTCTTAATGTAAGATTTTTTAGATATTTGGACTGAAAACCAGACAAAAATACTAAGTAAGAAAAGTATTTTTTGCAGTGTAGAACCTTTTTGGCATAAAATGTCATTCTAAGAAAGATATTACACTTAAAACACACACACACACACACACACTTAGCAACTACTAGTAAATTTCACAAATAATTAGAAAGAAACAGCAAGTAACACACGGATTATCCTTGTTGTTGTTTTTTACAGTGTAGCAAAGCATTCTGAGATTGCGGTGGGGGACGAGGCCCTCTGTAAAAACGTAGCATTTCGAGACACACACACACACACACACACACACACACGCTCATCACGGACTCACCGATGGGATGAAAGTTCACTCAAAAACACACACACACCACATGCAGGGATGCAGCATATGTTGCTGGTTTTGCATTTTTAAGTAAACTCTGTGTGTGTGTGTGTGTGTGTGTGTGTGTGTGTGTGTGTGTGTGTGTGTGTGTGTGTGTGTGTGTGTGTGTGTGTGTGTGTGTGTGTGTGTGTGTGTGTGTGTGTGTGTGTGTGTGTGTGTGTGGTGGTACGTCAGAGCGCAGTGTGTACTCCACCTCAACCTGGACGTGCCATCTGTCTCCACAATCATCCACCGGACGCTGGAGAGTCTCAGGTCAGACCCACGAGCAGGAGAAGCCACTAGATCACTTTAATATCAGATCGAATGGAGACTTTTGTCTGTGAGTCTCTGCCTCCCGGAAAACAATAATCTCAAATGTGTCTTCACTAGAGCTTCTCAGATTTGTCAAAAGATTGTTCTGCTCTCCACATTAAGGGTATCTTCCACTGTAATTATAGTCAACTAATACAATTCAAAAATAATAATACTTCACTGAAACTAAACACAATATTTAAAACACTGTACAAACATTTTATTTCAGCTTGTTGTCAAAGCAAAATTTCTCATTTTCATTTAGTTGAACTTCAATATATATATAAAACATTAAAATGATCGTATCTATAAATACGCTGGATAGATCGATGGATGGATGGATGGACAGACGGATGGATGGACGGACGGATGGATGGACAGACGGATGGACGGACGGATGGATGGACAGACGGATGGACGGACGGATGGATGGACAGACGGATGGATGGATAGACGGACGGACGGATGGATGGATGGACGGACAGATGGACGGAGACATTGATTTATGGATGGATGGATGGATGGATGGATGGACAGATGGACGGACAGATTGATTTATGGATGGATGGATGGGCGGACGGACAGATTGATTTATGGATGGATAGATGGACAGACGGACGGATGGACGGATGGATGGATGGATGGACAGATTGATTTATGGATGGATGGACGGACAGATGGATGGACAGATTGATTTATGGATGGATGGATGGACGGACAGATGGATGGATTGATTGATTTATAGATGGATGGATATGGATGGACAGATGGCTGGATGGATGGATAGATAGATGGAGGGATTGATTTATGGATGGATAGATGGATGTACGGACAGATGGACGGACAGATTGATTTATGGATGGATGGACAGCCGGAAAACAGCTGCATGTGTTCCTTATTTCAAACTCTCCCAAACTCTCCCAAACTCTCCCAAACACTCCCAAACACTCCCAAACTCTCCCAAACTCTCCCAAACACTCCCAAACACTCCCAAACTCTCCCAAACTCTCCCAAACTCTCACAAACTCTCACAAACACTCCCAAACTCTCACAAACTCTCACAAACACTCCCAAACTCTCCCAAACTCTCCCAAACTCCCAAACTCTCCCAAACACTCACAAACTCTCACAAACTCTCACAAACACTCCCAAACTCTCCCAAACACTCCCAAACTTCCAAACTCCCAAACACTCCCAAACTCTCCCAAACTCCCAAACACTCCCAAACTCTCCCAAACTCCCAGACTCTCCCAAACTCTCCCAAACACTCCCAAACTCTCCCAAACTCCAAAACTCTCCCAAACTCTCCCAACACTCCCAAACTCTCCCAAACTCTCCCAAACTCCCAAACTCTCCCAAACTCCCAAACTCTCCCAAACTCTCCCAAACTCCCAAACTCTCCCAAACTCCCACAAACTCTCCCAAACTCTCCCAAACTCTCTTAAACTCTCCCAAACTCCCACAAACTCTCCCAAACTCTCCCAAACTCCCACAAACTCTCACAAACTCTCCCAAACTCTCACAAACTCTCACAAACACTCCCAAACTCTCCCAAACTCTCCCAAACTCCCACAAACTCTCACAAACTCTCCCAAACTCCCACAAACTCTCCCAAACTCTCACAAACTCTCACAAACACTCCCAAACTCTCACAAACTCTCCCAAACTCTCCCAAACTCTCTCAAACTCTCCCAAACTCCCACAAACTCCCACAAACTCTCCCAAACTCTCACAAACTCTCACAAACACTCCCAAACTCCCACAAACTCTCACAAACTCTCCCAAACTCTCTCAAACTCTCCCAAACTCCCACAAACTCTCCCAAACTCTCCCAAACTCCCACAAACTCTCACAAACTCTCCCAAACTCCCACAAACTCTCCCAAACTCTCACAAACTCTCACAAACTCTCACAAACTCCCACAAACTCTCACAAACTCTCACAAACTCTCACAAACTCTCACAAACACTCCCAAACTCCCACAAACTCTCCCAAACTCTCACAAACTCTCACAAACACTCCCAAACTCTCACAAACTCTCACAAACTCTCCCAAACTCTCCCAAACACTCCCAAACTCTCACAAACTCTCCCAAAGTCTCACAAACACTCCCAAACTTCCAAACTCCCAAACTCTCCCAAACTCCCAAACACTCCCAAACACTCCCAAACTCTCCCAAACTCTCACAAACTCTCCCAAAGTCTCACAAACACTCCCAAACTTCCAAACTCCCAAACTCTCCCAAACTCTCCCAAACTCCCACAAACTCTCACAAACTCTCCCAAACTCCCACAAACTCTCCCAAACTCTCACAAACTCTCACAAACTCTCCCAAACTCCCACAAACTCTCCCAAACTCTCACAAACTCTCACAAACTCTCACAAACACTCCCAAACTCCCACAAACTCTCACAAACTCTCACAAACACTCCCAAACTCCCACAAACTCTCCCAAACTCTCACAAACTCTCACAAACACTCCCAAACTCTCACAAACTCTCACAAACTCTCCCAAACTCTCCCAAACACTCCCAAACTCTCACAAACTCTCCCAAAGTCTCACAAACACTCCCAAACTTCCAAACTCCCAAACTCTCCCAAACTCCCAAACACTCCCAAACACTCCCAAACTCTCCCAAACTCTCCCAAACACTCCCAAACTCTCCCAAACTCCCAAACTCTCCCAACACTCCCAAACTCTCCCAAACTCCCAAACTCTCCCAAACTCCCAAACACTCCCAAACCTTCCCAAACACTCCCAAACACTCCCAAACTCCCAAACTCTCCCAAACTCCCACAAACTCTCCCAAACTCTCCCAAACTCCCAAACACTCCCAAACCTTCCCAAACACTCCCAAACTCCCAAACTCTCCCAAACTCCCACAAACTCTCCCAAACTCTCCCAAACTCTCTCAAACTCTCCCAAACTCCCACAAACTCTCCCAAACTCTCCCAAACTCTCCCAAACTCCCACAAACTCTCCCAAACTCCCAAACTCTCTCAAACTCTCTCAAACTCTCTGCTCGTTTTCAGTCAAATATCCAAAGTCTAAAATTATTTACGATATTACGTTTTTCTGAAAAAAGAGAGAGACAGGTGGACGGGATACACCATCACATGACTTGGAACAAGAAACGTGTGTGTGTGTGTGTGTGTGTGTGTTTTGGCAAAGAATAAACACTCTGGTCTGGAAACCGGTTGGTGTTAGAGCATTACTGTAGTGGGTTTTACAGTGTTCACAAAACATGGATGGAAGTAACAACACAATGATGAATGGATGGAACAACAGATAGATGGATGGATGATGGAATGACAGAACGATAGATGAATAAATGGTATGACAGAATGATTGATGAAAGTAACTACAGAACGATGGATGGATGGATGGATGGATGGATGGATGGAAGTAACTACAGAACGATAGATGGATAAATGGAATGACAGAATGATTGATGAAAGTAACTACAGAACGATGGATGGATGGATGGATGGATGGAATGACAGAATGATGGATGGAAGTAACTACAGAGCGATGGATGGATGGAATGACAGAATGATGGATGGAAGTAACTACAGAGCGATGGATGGATGGAATGACAGAATGATGGATGGAAGTAACTACAGAACGATGGATGGATGGATGAATGGAATGACAGAATGATTGATGAAAGTAACTACAGAACGATGGATGGATGGATGGATGAATGGAATGACAGAATGATTGATGAAAGTAACTACAGAACGATCGATGGATGGATGAATGGAATGACAGAATGATGGATGGAAGTAACTACAGAACGATAGATGGATGGATGGATGGATAAATGGAATGACAGAATGATGGATGGAAGTAACTACAGGACGATGGATGGATGGATGGAATAACAGAATGATGGATGAAAGTAACTACAGAACAACAATGGATGGATGGATGAATGGAATGACAGAATGATGGATGAAAGTAACTTCAGAACGATGGATGGATAAATGGAATGACAGAATGATGGATGAAAGTAACTACAGAACGATGGATGGATGGATGAATGGAATGACAGAATGATGGATGAAAGTAACTTCAGAACGATGGATGGATAAATGGAATGACAGAATGATGAATGGAAGTAACTACAGAACGATGGATGGATGATAAATGGAATGACAGAATGATGGATGAAAGTAACTACAGAACGATGGATGGATGGATGGATAAATGGAATGACAGAATGATGGATGGAAGTAACTACAGAACGATGGATGGATGGATGGATAAATGGAATGACAGAATGATGAATGGAAGTAACTACAGAACGATGGATGGATGATAAATGGAATGACAGAATGATGAATGAAAGTAACTACAGAACGATGGATGGATGGATGGATAAATGGAATGACAGAATGATGGATGGAAGTAACTACAGAACGATGGATGGATGGATGGATAAATGGAATGACAGAATGATGAATGGAAGTAACTACAGAACGATGGATGGATGATAAATGGAATGACAGAATGATGGATGAAAGTAACTACAGAACGATGGATGGATGGATGGATAAATGGAATGACAGAATGATGGATGGAAGTAACTACAGAACGATGGATGGATGGATGGAATAACAGAATGATGGATGAAAGTAACTACAGAACGATGGATGGATCGATGAATGGAATGACAGAATGATGGATGGAAGTAACTTCAGAACGATGGATGGATGGATGGATGGATGGATAAATGGAATGACAATGATGGATGGGAAGTAACTACAGAACGATGGTAAGATGGAACAACAGATGGATGGAGGGATGATGGAATGACAGAACGATTGATGAATGGCCAGAACAACGGGTGGATGTATGAATGGAAAAAACAATGGATGGATGGATGGAACGACAGAATGGATGGTACAACAGAACGATGATGGAACAACAGAATGATGGATGGATGGATAAATGGAATGACAGAACGATGGATGGATGGATGGATGATGTAATGATAGAACAATGGATGGATGGCCAGAACAACGGGTGGATGTATGAATGGAAAAAACAATGGATTGATGGATTTATGGAACGACAGAATGGATGGTACAACAGAACGATGGATGGATGGATGGATGGATGGATAAATGGAATGACAGAATGATGGATGGAAGTAACTACAGAACGATGGATGGAAGTAACTACAGAACGATGGATGGATGGATGGATGGATGGATGGATGGATGGATGGATGGATGGATGGATGGATGGATGGATAAATGGAATGACAGAATGATGGATGGAAGTAACTACAGAACGATGGATGGATGGATGGAATGACATGATATCGTGTCCATAAAGGGCGTTTCAACTTCCAGAATATTCCATGTTTTAAAAAAGTGTTTCATTTGTTTACTGTTTATTTACTTTTACTTTATTTACTAATTGTCTTTTTTGTCTTAACAGGTTAGTGGAGGGAGAAAACCCTCCATCATCCATCCATTGTTCTTTCATTCCATTTATTCCATCCATCATCCATCCATCCATTGTTCCATCCATCCATCCATTGTTCTGTAGTTACTTCCATCCATCATTCTGTCATTCCATTCATCCATCCACCCATTGTTCTGTTGTTCCATCATCGTTCTGTTGTACCATCCATCCATTGTTTCTTTTATTCATCCATCCATCCGTTGTTCTTGCCATCCATCCATCCATCCATCTATCGTTCTGTCATTCCATCATCCACCATCCATCCATTGTTCTGTCATTCCATCTATCCATCTGTTGTTCCATCATTCCATCATTGTTGTTCAATCCATCCATACATCATTCTGTAGCTACTTCCCTCCATCATTGTCATTCCATCCACCCATTTTTCTGGCCATCCATCAATTGTTCTGTAATTCCATATATCCATCCATCTGTAGTTCCATCCATCATCTATCCATTGTTCTGTTGTTCCATTCTTCCATTGTTCTATCATCTATCCATCGTTCTGTCTGTATGTCATTCCATCCATCATCCACCATCCATCCATTGTTCTGTCGTTCCATCCTTCCATCATTCCATCATCCATCTGTCGTTCAATCCATCCATTTTTCTTTCGTTACATCCACCCATTGTTCAGTCGTTACATCCATCATCCATCATTGTTGTTACATCCATCCATCGTTCTGTCGTTCCATCCACCATCCACCCATTGTTCAGTCATTCCATCCATAATCCACCATCCATCATTGTCATTCCATCCATCCATCCATCCATCGTTCTGTCATTCCATCCATCATCCACCATCCATCATTGTCGTTCCATCCACCATCCACCCATTGTTCAGTCATTCCATCCATGATCCACCATCCATCATTGTCATTCCATCCATCCATCCACCATCCATCATTGTCGTTCCATCCACCATCCACCCATTGTTCAGTTGTTCCATCCATCATCCACCATCCATCATTGTCGTTCCATCCATCATCCACCATCCACCCATTGTTCAGTCGTTCCATCCATCGTTCTGTCATTTCATCCATCATCCACCATCCATCATTGTCGTTCCATTCACCATCCACCCATTGTTCAGTCGTTCCATCCATCATCCACCATCCATCATTGTCGTTCCATCCATCATTCTGTCGTTCCATCCATCATCCACCATCCACCCATTGTTCAGTCGTTCCATCCATCGTTCTGTCGTTCCATCCATCATCCACCCATTGTTCAGTCGTTCCATCCATTATCCACCATCCATCATTGTCATTCCATCTGTCGTTCTGTCGTTCCATCATCCACCATGCCACCATCCACCCATTGTTCAGTCATTCTATCCATCATTGTCATTCCATCCATCCATCCATCCATCCATCGTTCTGTCGTTCCATCCACCATCCATCATTGTCGTTCCATCCATCATTGTCATTCCATCCATCCACGGCCATCGTTCTGTCGTTCCATCCACCATCCATCATTGTCGTTCCATCCACCATCCACCCATAGTTCAGTCGTTCCATCCATCATCCACCATCCATCATTGTCATTCCATCCATCCATCATTGTCATTCCATCCATCCGTCCATCATTCTGTCATTCCATCCATCATCCACCATCCATCATTGTCGTTCCATCCATCCTTCTGTCGTTCCATCCATCATCCACCATCCATCATTGTCGTTCCATCTACTATCCACCCATTGTTCAGTCGTTCCATCCATCATTGTTGTTCCATCCATCATTCACCCATTGTTTAGTCATTCCATCCATCATCCACCATCCATCATTGTCATTCCATCCATCCATCATTCTGTCATTCCATCCATCATCCACCATCCATCATTGTTGTTCCATCCACCCATCGTTTGTCGTTCCATCCATCATCCACCATCCATCATTGTCGTTCCATCCATCCTTCTGTCGTTCCATCCATCATCCATCCATTTAGTCTTTCCATCCATCATCCACCATCCATCATTGTCGTTCCATCCACTATCCACCCATTGTTCAGTCGTTCCATCCATCATTGTCGTTCCATCCACTATCCACCCATTGTTCAGTCGTTCCATCCATCATCCACCATCCATCATTGTCATTCCATCCATCCATCCATCCATCCATCATTCTGATGTCCCATCCACCATCCACCCATTGTTCAGTCGTTCCATCCATCATCCTCCATCCATCATTGTCGTTCCATCCATCCATCATTGTCATTCCATCCATCCATCCATCGTTCTGTCGTTCCATCCACTATCCATCATTGTCCTTCCATCCACCATCCACCCATTGTTCAGCCGTTCCATCCATCCATCCATCCATCGTTCCATCCATCCACCCAGAATATGGGCTTATTTAATTGTAGTGGTGT
>JARQWZ010003389.1:20000-25000 GCA_033150135.1 Gobio occitaniae | reverse complement strand
TCTCTTCTGCAGCTCATTTAAAAGGACAATAATCAGAAACTAATCAAACCTTGGTATTGGCCCCGATGAAAGGCTCATTTTCTCTGCGTGCCGTCTCTCCAGATCTGTTTTCTTCTCAATAGGGAATCTTTCTGAGTGCACATATCGCCATGGCAACTTTGTAATGAGACGCTACCTTGTGTGAATAAGTCTGCCGGGAGGTTGAGATTTTGTTCAAAACCTGTGTGTGTTTGTGTGTGAGACCGAAAGAAATAGACATTCGCACTGCGGCGGACAGCCAACACCTGATATGTCCAGTTTTGAGACACTCCTGTCCCAATTCAGAGGATGCATCCTTTGAAGGTCAAACTGAGTGTAGGTAAAGGGATAGTTCACCCAAAAATGTGTATATGACTTTCTTCTTCCAGACGAATACAATCAGAGTTATATTCAAACAGTCCTGGCTCTTCCAAGCTTTATAGCGGCAGTGAATGGTTGTGTCGTTTTTGAAGTCCATAAAAGTGCATCTATCCATCATATAACTGCTCCACACGGCTCCAGGGGGTTAATTAAAGTCTTCTGAAGCGAAGTGGCGCGTTTGTGTAAGAAAAATATCCATGTTTAAAACTTTTTTACGATTTACGGCGAAAGAGTAACCCTTAACGCATGCGTATTGACGAACGCAAAAGTGCAGAGGATAGAGCAAAACAGAACACCGCTCATGAATTAGAGTCTAAAACGAGAATTTTTAAAGAGAAATGGTGGAGGATTTCGATATAAGAGGGGCTTGAGTTTGTACAGCTCGCGGTTATATCCACTGATCAGGCTGGACAAGTAATAAAAAAATAACATTCCAATCAATCGCGGGTGGATGAGAGATGAATCATTGCTGTTGCCCAGCGTCAAAGCTTGAGATGCTCCTGTACATCGCATCAGGGGTTACTCTTTTAGTCGACTTGTGTAACGCTGACCGCCGGATGCTAGTTATTTTAGTCTATAAAGTTTTAAATATGGATATTTGTCTTACACAAATGCGCCACTTCACTTCAGAAGGCCTTTATTAACCCCCCAGAGCCGTGTGGAGCAGTTATATGATGGATAGGTGCTCTTTTATGGACTTCAAAAACGACCCATCAAGTCATTATAAAGCTTTGAAGAGCCAGGACATTTTTAATATAACTCAGATTGTGTTCGTCTGAAAGAAGGATGACATACACCTAGGATGACTTGAGGGTGAGTAAATCATGGGCTAATTTTCATTTTTGGGTGAACAAACCCTTTAAATGGGACGGTCTCTGAACTCCGATGTAGTATTCAAAGGCTGTCGCAATCCAAACAGAAAACAAGATTATTTTGTTTACCCCATTGGCAGATTATTTTGCTTATTTTAAGCAAAAACTTCTTTAATTTTGAGTTATTTTCCCCCTAAACAAGACAAAAACTTTTGCTTGTCTAGTAAATGCTTCTTAATGTAAGATTTTTTAGATATTTGGACTGAAAACAAGAAAAAAATATTAAGTAAAAAAAGTATTTTTTGCTGTGAATAGAAGCTTGTTTCCGCCACAGAATTAAAGGGGTCGTGAATTGAGAAATCAACTTTCCCTTGAGCCTTTGATATATAAAAGGTTGTGGTAATATAAGAATATCCTGTAAGTTTCAGAGCTGAAAACTTCCTTGTTAGTCAAAGAAAAGCTTTTATAGACACCAGGCCCAGAAAACGAGAGCTCTCAGAATGTGCCCGGCTATGAAGTCTGAGTGTAGTGAAGCACCGCCTCAACAGAAGAAGAAGAAAAAGAACGTCTGATTCTGTAGCCCGGCCACGGACTCGTGCCACTAACATGACATAGGCCTACAGAGAGCGCTTAACCGGATAGAATTTCTAAACATACCACATAAGCTTCATTCGGATTCCACTATTATGAATGCATGGATGAACTTTATTTTTAATGAATATCCAGCTCATGTGGGGAAGACTTTGCGTTTGTTCCTTAATTTCACCGCGGATTCGTTTGTAAACAAGAGACTGGATATGCAGACAGGATGAGATTAAGTGAATGAATGAAGCAACACACTTATGTGAGTAAAACATAGTATTGCATTGTTACTGATCGTTTGATATCTATTGATTAGGTGTACATGTCTAACATACCTTAGCACCAAAACCTTTATTTGTGGTTCTTGATGCGCGTTGTTCAGTCTCTTGACTTGATATTTAAAGGAAAAATAAAATCGCGGAAGTTTTGATCATGCTGTCTGCAGCGTACTGGCGTGTGTGTGTGTGTGTGTGCGTGTACGGTTTGCGCTTATATCCACCGACCGGGCGGGACAAGTAATACAAAAATAACATTCCAATCAATCGCGGGTGGATGAGAGATGAATCATTGTGTTTGTTTGATAAAGACATTTTGCGAGCTCTGTGGAACGAATCATTCCGGTTGCCGTTTCTCACAGGCTTTCCAAACAATCCCTCACGGTGTACTCGCGGGGAGCAGAAGCTCATTAAATATGCAAATCTTATCCAATCCTAGCCGTGGGCGTTTACTTCCAAGTCTTCAGTGCGACACGCCCATTAAAACCAGGCGTGCAGGAGAGAGCCTCAAAACCAGGGCAGAAAATAGCTTATTACTGATTCATTATGATATCTTTGAATGTAAAAACCACACTAACATCATAAGTTGACCTAAGACAACAGTATATAAAAAAAGCTAGTTCATGACACCTTAAAAAAAAAAAATTCAACATAATTGAGTTTGTATTTTGCATTCTGAAAGGGTTTTTGCTCACAATTATGAGATATAAACTTGCACTTTAAATTGTAACGCTGATCTTGCAATTGCGTGAAAAAAGTCAGAATTGTTAGATTAAAAAAACGCAATTAACTTTTTAATTCAGTGGCCGATACAAGCTTCCATACTTTTAAATGTAAGTATTGGGTTTGCAACTTCTAATGATTCAAATGTGAAAATAAAAATGTAAAGCGGCGCAAATGTTGACAGGATGCAGCTTTATATAGTAGGCTACTCTTTAGTTTGAAATATGCATCCTTCGGAGGATTGAGTGTGAGTGGTGATGCGACGTGTGTGTGTGTCCCACCTCACCATAACCATAACGAATCACTTTCAGAACTTTTTTTTTTTCAGGTGATGAGCGCTTAAACATCGATAGCCAATCAGAATTAAGATCCTTTAAGAGCTTGAGCATTTAAAGTGTCAGACGACAAAATTGCAGCGCATGGTTATAATAAATAGAACGTTTATCATGCGTTGGTGTGGACGCTAATATAGTTATCGTTATAGAAATGTTTATAGTTTTCATTCTGAACGAGCGTTGAAATGTAAATGTGGGTGGTCGTAAGCTAATGAGCTCATGTTTGTGATTTCGTTTCTGTAAATGTCCCAGTGCGTCGCGTAAAACTCTTTTACTTACAAACAGAGCAAGAAAAGTCCTGTTTTCACACAGAATCAGTAATGAAATCGACTGGAAATGCTGCTCGTCTGTGAGCGTGTAGCGTTTCACACCTCCCAGTCTCTCCTCTCACATCCCTCTTTTCTCACGGAGCTGGGAAAACTGCCAGCGCTCATGGACACAATTCAGTGATTGAGAGAGCTCAAAATCCTGTCACTGTGGTGAAGGAACGAAACTTTCATGAACACCCAGATCATATCATCTAATAATAATCAGTAATCACATGATGTGTGGGGTTGATTTGTAGTTACAGAATGAAATAACAAAGGGTGCTATAATGAGCATTAGCAGAAAGCAGTTAGCTGACATTTCTAGTCATTTGCTGATCTTTAAATGTAACTTTCAGCCCCCCTACGCTACTGTAGCTTTACCCGAGATCCAGGCTTATTTGTCCATTAATGACATCATCAGTGACTAGTCGTCCTCGACTCGACTTTTGTCACATCAATGTCGACTTTAAAAAAACTGAAGTCGTTACTACCCGACAGTCAATGCGGCATCACGTCAATACGGCATCACGTCACGAAAGTGTGGACTCGGAGGATGATTGCGAAGGCTCAGGGCTCTATCTGGGACAAAGTAGCCGGAGCAGCTTTATATAAAGATATGACGAGACGCGTATGGGCGAGTGACGTATGCACGCAATTTCCCGCAGAAACCATCCTGACAGGTCGAAAATATAAACACTTTTAAATAGACTTACCATAGAGAATCAGGGTAAAACAACATGTTTTGAAAGAGGAATTGATTATGCTCATTATTTAAATTTTGATAAAAAGAATTGCATTAAATTACACAATTACAGGCTACCTTTAAAAACATTGACGTTCAATATTCAGAATGCCTTTTTTAATTTCATTGCGTTTTCCCTCAGTTAGTTAGTTAGTTAGTTAGTTAGTAGTGCTCTAGAAATAATACAGTGAATAATTTCATAAGTAAAGGAATATTGTAGTAATGACAAAAACTATTAAAGTTAGTTAGTCAGTCAGTCAGTCAGTCAGTCAGTTAGTTGGTTGGTTAGTTAGTAGTGCTCTAGAAATAATCCAGTGAATAATTTCATAAGTAAAGGAATATTGTAGTAATGACAAAAACTATTATAGTTAGTTAGTCAGTCAGTCAGTCAGTCAGTTAGTTAGTTAGTTAGTAGTGCTCTAGAAATAATCCAGTGAATAATTTCATAAGTAAAGGAATATTGTAGTAATGACAAAAACTATTATAGTTAGTCAGTCAGTCAGTCAGTCAGTCAGTCAGTTAGTTAGTTAGTTAGTTGTGCTCTAGAAATAATCCAGTGAATTATTTCATAAGTAAAGGAATATTGTAGTAATGACAAAAACTATTAAAGTTAGTCAGTCAGTCAGTCAGTCAGTCAGTCAGTCAGTTAGTTAGTTAGTTAGTTAGTTAGTTAGTTAGTTAGCTGTGCTCTAGAAATAATCCAGTGAATAATTTCATAAGTAGAGGAATATTGTAGTAATGACAAAAACTATTGAAGTTAGTTAGTCAGTCAGTCAGTCAGTTAGTTAGTTAGTTAGTCAGTCAGTCAGTCAGTCAGTCAGTCA
>JARQWZ010003389.1:12500-15000 GCA_033150135.1 Gobio occitaniae | reverse complement strand
ATTGAAGATCAGTCAGTCAATCAGTCAGTTAGTCAGTTATTTAGTTAGTTTTAGAGTCCTCTAGAAATAATCCAGTGAATTATTTCATAAGTAAAGGAATATTGTAGTAATGACAAAAACTATTGAAGTCAGTCAGTCAGTCAATCAGTCAATCAGTCAATCAGTCAGTCAGTTATTTAGTTAGTTTTAGAGTCCTCTAGAAATAATCCAGTGAATTATTTCATAAGTAAAGCAATATTGTAGAAATGACAAACTGTTGAAGTTAGTTAGTTAGTTAGTCAGTCAGTCAATTAGTTAGTTAGTCAGTCAGTCAGTCAGTCAGTTAGTTAGATAGTTAGTTGTGCTCTAGAAATAATCCAGTGAATAATTTCATAGGTAAAGGAATATTGTAGTAATGACAAAAAATATTGAAGTTAGTTAGTTAGTTAGTTAGTTAGTTATTTAGTTAGTTAGTTAGTTAGTTAGTCAGTCAGTCAGTCAGTCAGTTAGTTAGTTTTAGAGTCCTCTAGAAATAATCCAGTGAATTATTTCATAAGTAAAGGAATATTGTAGTAATGACAAAAACTATTGAAGTTAGTTAGTTAGTTAGTTAGTCAGTCAGTCAGTCAGTCAGTCAGTCAGTCAGTCAGTCAGTTAGTTAGTTAGTTATGCTCTAAAAATAATCCAGTGAATAATTTCATAAGTAAAGGAATATTGTAGTAATGACAAAAACTATTGAAGTCAGTCAGTCAGTCAGTTTTAGAGTCCTCTAGAAATAATCCATTGAATTATTTCATAAGTAAAGGAATATTGTAGTAATGACAAAAACTATTGAAGTTAGTCAGTCAGTCAGTCAGTCAGTCAGTTAGTTAGTTAGTTAGTTAGTCAGTCAGTTAGTTAGTTAGTTAGTTAGTTAGTTAGTCAGTCAGTCAGTCAGTTAGTTAGAAAGTTAGTTGTGCTCTAGAAATAATCCAGTGAATAATTTCATAGGTAAAGGAATATTGTAGTACTGACAAAAACTATTGAAGTTAGTTAGTTAGTTAGTCAGTCAGTCAGTCAGTCAGTCAGTCAGTTAGTCAGTCAGTTATTTAGTTAGTTAGTTAGTTAGTTAGTTAGTTAGTTAGTTAGTTAGTTAGTTAGTTAGTTAGTTAGTTAGTTAGTTGTGCTCTAGAAATAATCCAGTGAATAATTTCATAAGTAAAGGAATATTGTAGTAATGACAAAAACTATTGAAGTTAGTCAGTCAGTCAGTCAGTCAGTCAGTCAGTTAGTTAGTTAGTTAGTTAGTTAGTTAGTTAGAGAGCGCTCTAGAAATAATCCAGTAATTAATTTCATAAGTAAAGGAATATTGTAGTAATGACAAACTATTGAAGTTAGTCAGTCAGTCAGTCAGTCAGTCAGTCAGTTAGTTAGTTAGTTAGTTAGTCAGTAAGTTAATTAGTTTTGCTCTAGAAAGAATCCAGTAATTAATTTAATAAGTAAAGGAATATTGTAGTAATGACAAAAACTATTGAAGTTAGTTAGTTAGTTAGTTAGTTAGTTAGTTAGTTAGTTAGTTAGTTAGTTAGTTAGTCAGTCAGTCGGTCGGTCGGTCGGTCGGTCGGTCGGTCAGTTTAAGAGTGCTCTAAAAATAATCCAGTAATTAATTTAATTAGTAAAGGAATATTGTAGTAATGACAAAAACTATTGAAGTTAGTTAGTTAGTTAGTTAGTTAGTCAGTCAGTCAGTCAGTCAGTCAGTCAGTCAGTCAGTCAGTCAGTCAGTCAGTCAGTTAATCAGTCAGTCAGTCAGTCAGTTAGTTAGATAGTTAGTTGTGCTCTAGAAATAATCCAGTGAATAATTTCATAAGTAAAGGAATATTGTAGTAATGACAAAAACTATTGAAGATCAGTCAGTCAATCAGTCAATCAGTCAGTTAGTCAGTTATTTAGTTAGTTTTAGAGTCCTCTAGAAATAATCCAGTGAATTATTTCATAAGTAAAGGAATATTGTAGTAATGACAAAAACTATTGAAGTCAGTCAGTCAGTCAGTCAATCAGTCAGTTAGTCAGTTATTTAGTTAGTTTTAGAGTCCTCTAGAAATAATCCAGTGAATTATTTCATAAGTAAAGGAATATTTTAGTAATGACAAACTGTTGAAGTTAGTTAGTTAGTTAGTTAGTTAGTTAGTTAGTTAGTTAGTTAGTTAGTTAGTTAGTTAGTTAGTTAGTTAGTTAGTTAGTTAGTTAGTCAGTCAGTCAGTCAATTAGTTAGTTAGTCAGTCAGTCAGTCAGTCAGTTAGTTAGATAGTTAGTTGTGCTCTAGAAATAATCCAGTGAATAATTTCATAGGTAAAGGAATATTGTAGTAATGACAAAAACTATTGAAGTTAGTTAGTTATTTAGTTAGTTAGTTAGTTAGTTAGTTAGTTAGTTAGTTAGTTAGTCAGTCAGTCAGTCAGTCAGTTAGTTAGTTGTAGAGTCCTCTAGAAATAATCCAGTGAATTATTTAATAAGTAAAGGAATATTGTAGTAATGACAA
>JARQWZ010003389.1:0-2500 GCA_033150135.1 Gobio occitaniae | reverse complement strand
AGAACTCGATGTGAGCAGGAGAACTCTGTCTGTGCGTCGAGTGTGTGTGTGTGTGTGTGTGTCAGAGTGTCCCTCGATTAGCTGACATAAGACGCAGCCACACAGACAGGACACTGACACACACACACACACACACACACACACACACACACACACACAGAGGACATTGACACACAGCGCATTCTCTTGTGTCTTGTCATGCTTGGAAGCATTTACATGAATAGGAGCGTGATCATGTAACGCTAAGCAAAAATGGATATAAAAACGGACGCTGCGTTATTTGCGTTAAATATTTTTAATGCATTAAGCTGAAAAAATTATTTGCCCGCGTTAACACATTAATTGGCCCAGCCCTAGTCTAATATGATAAACAGAGCTGCCTTACCTCATACTCATGACCGGAAAAGCGGAAGCCAGCGACTGTGTCATAAAAAAAGTCCCGCCGGCGACTGTGTCATAATAAAAGTCCGATGAATCTAACGTTTTACTGCACCGGTGTGGATACTGTACTTCAGAATCACAGACTCTACGTCTTGGAGTACGACCTAAACAACAATGTCATCTGAACAAGTAAGTAACGTGTCTGCCACTTTTGGGAACAAAACATTAAAGGTCCCATGGCATGGATTGTTTTTATTATTTTATAATGTTTCCTGAGGTGTACTTATATTGTTAGTATGGTTTTTACATCAAAAAATGTCATAATTTAGAAATAAAAGGCATTTTTTTCTATCTTGATATTAGCGCTCTGGCTTGAATGCTCTGTTTCAAGGGGCGTGTCTGATGTGAGACTTCAGTGCCCACTGTTGTGATTGGCTGACATCTTTGCATTTGAAATGAGTATTAGATCTTGTGGCGAAGGGGGCGTGGTTTAGCGAGGTCTGCCAGAGAGAGAGAGAGACGGACTGGGCACTTGTAGACCAGAAAGACTAAAGTTGGCTGAGAAAGTTATATTGTGCTGAGTTGTTGAGAGCGTGAGTTTATTTTGTTTGTATCTGAGAGTTTTGAATCTCCCCTCTCGAATAATTTGACTACATTTTTTTTTCCATCACAGCCGTCGAGATGAACGAATGGTCAAAGTGTGGATTATAGCATTATTTTATGATCTATTCCTATCACATGAAAGGCTGCAGTGATCTCGTCATTGCAACGCATTTTCTCTCGCAAAATGCTTTGACCACAACTAACAGCAAACACGACATCGATATGAATACAGTATGTTGTTACAGTGATAATGTCATTTGAGCCTTTCTGGATTAAAATCCGCCATAAAAGTGATCCGCTGAAGGAGGAGTGTTACTACTACTAGCCGGACTCTTTCTTTATGTACAGACGTGATGTAATGATGCAAAGACATGCTTGAATTTCCCGTGGAAATCCACCATACCGCTCTAATTATAACACATTATTACCGCTGCGAATGGGGCTGAGGAAAGGAGATAGTTTTGAATACTGGCTTGTATTTTTAACCCAAAAAAGTTACGGACTGCAGCTTTAAAGTTGAGGCAAGCCTAGAGTTCTAGAGCCTTTACTGGTATATAACTATACTGAACCGTGTGTTCTTATAGTGAATTGAGCTAACATCTAGTCTCTGGTACTCTTAAATGCAATGTTTGTTGCATTGTATTTTCATTCCGTTTATAGAAACACAACAGACCTTTTTTTTCAAATTTCGGGTTTTGTTTTCAAATGCTTGACATGTTTTATTGACTCGGAAGAAGGAACAATCAATCATTTCTTTTCATTGTTCTTGTAGGAGTGACTACCTGTAAACTTCTGAAGGAAACTACGAGCTTCTCTGAAGGAAATGCTTTGACTGGGAAACATCTGAGAGTACCACAAACAAGGAGGTGATTCTGAAAGCATCTGGATGAACCTGCTGCTCTGTGGGGGGAATCGCCTGCACAAACACATCAGCGGTTCAAGCTCTGCATGATTAAACATGTATTTAATTCACGGATATAAGTATGAAACTACATTTGTTTAAATGCACACCAAAGGGAATCTCATTAAAATCGCAGTATTTATATTAACAATACAAGATCTAAAGGCAAAGCATTTCATTACGCATGAAAAACAACACAGTTTTTCATTTATGTGCAAACAATGGGAAAAGAAACTGCCACTGTGAACAGGAAAGAAACTGTGTCTGCTGCATGAAGTACCTATAAATCCATTTCATCTTCATTTCTCTTCCTCAACTGATAGTGTGATCTCATATTTCTATTGTCAAAGGTGACATGAGCATTTTATACAGACCGCTTAAAATTGTCACATTTTTAAAGGTTTCTGGCAAGACAACAAAATAGTAGTACAATGATATGACTTGTCATTTATTATTTACATTTAAGTGTGAGTGAGTGTGAGAGAGTGAGAGTGAGTGAGAGAGAGAGAGTGAGTGAGAGAGAGTAAGTGTGTGTGTGAGTGAGTGAGAGAGAGTGAGTGAGTGTGAGTGAGTGAGAGAGAGTGAGAGAGAGTGAGTGAGTGAGTGAGTGAGAGA
>JARQWZ010003388.1:50000-163962 GCA_033150135.1 Gobio occitaniae | reverse complement strand
TCTCTCCCCCCTCTATCTCTCTCTCTCTCTCTCTCTCTCTCTCTCTCTCTCTCTCTCTCTCTCTCTCTCTCTCTCTCTCTCTCTCTCTCTCTCTCTCTCTCTCTCTCTCTCTCTGATCTGTGTGTTTCATGTCTCTGTGTGTTTAGTCCCCCCCGACCTCACAGTCCTGACCAGGATGAGGGTCAGATCATGTTTGATGTGGAGATGTCCAGCGACAGAGAGTGTCAGGTAAGAGCCGGACACACACAGATGTTATTCAGAGAGTGTGTGTTATTGATGAGTTGTGTCTGTGCTTCAGTCTGAAGAGGACAGTGTGGAGAGAGAGAGAGAGGAGGATCTGCTCATCAATAAAGGAGAGAGCTGGGTGGCAGACTGGTCCAGTCGACCCGAGAACATTCCCCCGAAGTAAGAACCGCTGAAGAAACATATTCATCTTCAAATCATATTTATATATTTATACAATATTCTATTCTCTGTGAAAAGGGTTTTATTTCTATTTTATATTTTATTGATTGATTTTAAATATTATGTATTAATTTAAAAAAAAATTATTACTTATTTACTTTAAATATATTTATTGAATTTTTAATAATTGTATCTTAATAAAGTAATACATTTTAAAGTACAAATAAAATAAAATTGTACTTTATTTTATAAACCCTGTTTAAAGTACCAAGCTATCATAGAAGTATAATAATATAATGATCCTCTTTGACCGCTATTATTTATATTATTAAATATTATTAAATATTATTTAAATTATATTTATTTTAAATTTATTTTTATTTAGAAAAAATATGTATAAAATATTTGACCCAAAAATACTTGGGGTTTATTTAATCATTATCAATATTTAATAAATATCAATAAATATAATCAATATTTATATATACACTTTATTTTTTAAATATATATATATAAAATGTTTTTTTTTTAATGTTTTTATTTTGAAAATTTTTTTATATATATATATATATATATATATATATATATTCATTAAAATAATTTATATTTTCTTAAATACTTAAAATTATTTAATTTTTTTTATTTTTATTTAATATATATTTAAATATTTGTTATTTGAAATGTATTTCTTTTTTAAGATAAAATAATGTATTTTATTTATTCTTTATTTTAAATATCATCTATTCATTAAAATAATTGTATTTACTTATTCATTAAAAAAATATTTATATATTTTTTTAAATATGTATACATTTTTTTAAATGTATTTATTTAGAAAAAAATATTGTTTTATTTTATAATTTTTTTAATATTATGTATTAATTCAAATTAATTTTTATTTCCTTATTTGTTTCAAATGATGTAATTTATATTTTTAAAAACATATTTAAATAATATTTATTTTAAGTTATGTATTAATTGAAATAATTTGTATTTACTTATTTGTTTAAAAACTATTTACTTAATATTTTTATATTTTTTAACAATATATTTAAATATTTTTATTTTAAATGCATTTCTTTATTAAGATGCAATTATTTTAATAAATAGATGCTTAAAATAAAGAATAAATAAAATAATAAACTACTATTTAATCAATATTTATATATTTTTAAAAACATCTATACATTTTATTTTAAATGTATTTATTTAGAAAAAAATATTTTGTTTTATTTTTAATATTATGTATTAATTCAAATACATTTTTATTTCCTCATTTGTTTAAAATTATTTAATTTATATTTTTAAAAATATATTTAAATTTATATTCTTTTTATTTTAAGTATTATGTGTTCATTAAAATTTTTATTTTTAAAACATATTTGAATAATATTTATTTTACATGTATTTTTATTTAGCAAAAAATATTTGTCCCATAAATACCTGGGTTACCCTTGTGTACTGTTGTTTGCTTTGCTATGCTTCTTTATGGTTTTATGCTTTGAGCTTGAGTGTTTAAACGGCTCCATGAATGATCCGGCTCTCAGCAGAAGTTCCTCAGTGTAATGAGCCGCTCTCTGACCCTCAGGGAGTTCCACTTCCGCCACCCCAAGCGCTCTGGGTCTGGGTCTCTGAGCATGAGGAAGACCGGCGCGATGAAGAAAGGAGGCGTTTTCTCCGCAGAGTTCCTCAAAATGTTCGTGCCCTCGCTGCTGCTCACACACATCCTGGCTCTGGGACTGGGGTGAGTCCTGCAAACTCCACAGCTCTAACTCAACACTTTCCGGATGCTCTTCTGTATATATATATATATATATTAGGGCTGGGTATTGACACACAGTGCACGATTCCATTAAATATGGAGTATTTTGGATATACATCAGGTACAACACATGGCAACTTTTAATGTAAACTATGGCACTCAACCTGCTGAAGGTAAAATGAACTGATTTGTATGCAAACACTTAAATTACACTCGATTATGTTTGTTCTATAATAATAAAGTTCTCAATTACAAAATAATTTCTACTCCAATTCATTTTTTGAAATGCTGGCGGTCATAAAAACTTGCCAGATTTATAAAAACATGCATTAAATATTGAAAAACATTTAAAAATATATAACGAATATGTAATATGGTGCATATATTTATCAGAATCAGAATTTATCAGTTAATGTTTATGGACACTGGATATGTTTTTCTGAGGTTATGTGACGTTCATAAGCTGTTTTGTGATACCTACCATAAAATCAGACCATATACACTGCTCTGGTGTAGGAGACTGAGGATGAAGTGCAGAATGTGGACAGTTTTAGGGTGCCTTTCTAGTGCTTATAGTATCTAGATATCTGTAATTTTATGGAATAGAGCTCAAATAGTGGAAAAGAGTTAAAAAATGATATGAAAAATACAGCATTATTAAAATGATTTGTGAAGGATCATATGAAGTGTGGAATAATGATGCTGAAAAGTCAGCTTTTACAGGAGTAAATTACATTTCACAATACATTCTCATAGAAAACAACTGGAAATTGTATTAATATTTCTTAATATTTGTGGTTTTACTGTATTTTTGATCAACTAAATTCAGCCTTCTTTCAAAAACATTGTTAAACGTTTTTTAATTATTTTTTAAAAACATTTTGATTACCAGTGTGTAAAATTATGCACATGAACTAACTAGCAAATTATAAATTGATTTTAATAGGGCTGTCAAAAGATTAATCGCGATTAATCGCATCCAAAATAAGTTGTGTTTATATAATATATGTGTGTGTACTCTGTTAATCATTATTTATATATAAATACACACACAAGCATGTATATATTTAAGAAAAAAATATTATTTTTATATATAAAACATTTATATATATTATAGAATAAATATATACATGAATGTGTGTGTATTTATATATAAATAATGATTAACAGAGTACACACACACATATATTATGTAAACACAAACTTTTATTTTGGATGCGATTAATCGCGATTAATCTTTTGACAGCCCTAAATTTAATATGACACTTTTCTACACATAGGCTGCTGGAATCTGAAAGTTGCCAGTTTTATCATGTATGTGTAGGCTAAGCCTATGAATCATTTGAAAATGATTGTGAAATTACTGAAGAAAGCCTGGAAACAGAAGACAAACATCATCAAAGTCATTGGAGAGCGAAAACACATTTCAGATGCTTTGCGAACACCATTTTCCCGCTGGTTAGAACAGTTATTCTGTTACAGCGCGAACGTTTTTATTAATGAGCTTCGAGGAATTTATTCCCATCGTAGTTTATGCGCATGTTTTCGTAACGGATAAAACATTTACCTGACTCAAACGAGAATTTATTTTTGGAATTTATGCGCATCGTGGCGTTTCCATTCAGCATTTTTTTTCATACGATATCCCAAAATGCGCATAAAAATAGGTGGATGGAAACATCGCTACTGATTGAGTGATTCCATGAGACATGATGCAGTCGGTCAGAATCTTTTAACACTTTCAGATGCTCATTCGTGTTCATTTCGCGCTGTAACCGATATAGACCCCAGTCGCTAGATTTATAGAAAAAGTCACTAATCATTCCAAAAAGTCGTCCATTTGCACTGGAACTGATATATTAAGGCGGAGGAGAAGATCAGGGCATGTGCCGTAGCTGAGCCAGAGCCGTCTCACGCCACAGTTTCGTAATAAAATGGACGTCATTTAAAATTCGGAGACTTTGTTTGATATCAAGAGTAACCGAGCACGAAGATGACTGAGATTGATTGGATGGGAGGAGCTACAATAATCCCTTCATTCATCAACTGAACACAGAACGACTAATCGATTCTCGGGATTAACTGTCACTGTCCCACTTATTTTTTGATCGCCTTTTTTTCGTATCATATATTTAAGTAACTATCATAAATTAGGTATCATTCGAAAGCTTACAAACTCAAAATTCATCCTGTGAAAACCGTTTTGAAATTGGACATTGTGTTACCATGGAAACGGTACTCTAAATGATTCTAGCGGGCTCCTCCCCCTAGTGGGCGTCGTCAGGTTTCATATTACAACATTTATTTTAACTACTTTATAATCAAAAGCTTTTCCAATCTTGACAAAACACATATCGTCGGAAAGCTCTGAGTCTCAAGGGTCCATATTTGGGGACTGTTTTGTGATGGAAGTGATTTTTGGACAGAAATTTACAGGGGAAAAAAACAATCAATGGAATGTGAATGACACCCGGTGGCTGTTTTTGGTACAGCACCTAAACAACATCTCATGGGGACTTCAATTTTTGTGATATCAACTTCAAATTTGCAACTTGATTACACACATGGCTTTGATTTTATAGTCATTTTAGAGTAAAACATTTTTTGTAAAATATATATTTTATATGAAATAAAAAATATTAAGTACAGTATTTTTCATTTACAGTCAATTTAAACTTCCATAACTTTTTCAAACTTTTTTTCATAATTGCTTTCACTTCAGCAATAATCTGCAGAGTGTCTTAAATAAACGAGACCAAACTTAGGTCAAGCATTCTTGAATTACAGCCCTTTAAAGCTACACTGTGTAACTTTTTTAGTTTATCCTTAGCTAAAAACACGTAGTTCTTTCAAAAATATATGTGCTCATTAATGTATATTTACTTCTTTCAATTAATAAAGTTCTCTCGTAAGTTTATAATATGCCATTGTAAACACATACGGGTGGGGGTTTGAATGCGGGTCGCCATGTTGCTCCTCCATCTTGAAAGTACATTAGCCAAAGAGGGACATTCCCATAAATTCAAGCTTCGCCTTTGGTGTTTTAACACTCGATGGCTCCGTGTCCAATGTGGACGAGGTCGAGCTGGAAGCCATGTTAATCTTGGACTAAATCGGCCACCGT
This sequence comes from Gobio occitaniae, assembly GCA_033150135.1. Taxonomy (NCBI): domain Eukaryota; kingdom Metazoa; phylum Chordata; class Actinopteri; order Cypriniformes; family Gobionidae; genus Gobio; species Gobio occitaniae. The sequence goes on along the minus strand of JARQWZ010003388.1, from coordinate 158,671 downwards.
AGTTAAAACGAAATCGGAATTGAGAGGAACAGAAATTAATATTCACTGGATGGTCATACACCAGTTCACCACTAGATGGGGGAAAATATCACACAGTGTAGCTTTAAGTTTGGATAGTGCATTTTCATGTATATTCTCAAAAAGGGAATATCGGTTCGTAAAAATGATAATCGATTAAAATCAGGAAATCGGTATGTTTACCCAGCTCTAATATAGACTGTATAAATATGATATTATACAAATGCTATGTCCTTTTTTTAGGGTGTACATTGGGAAGAGGTTGACCACGCCCTCCACCAGTTCATTTTAACCCGGATCAGATTCCAGAGCCTGGATGTCCCATCAGGATTGGCCAATCGTGTGATGATCCCCCTCTCTCTCTCTCTCTCTCTCTCTCTCTCTTTTAATCGCTCCTGGTTTCCCATCACCGCCTCTGCCAGGAGACGTTCCGCTTCCTGACACAGATTTGATATGTTTATATTTGGACAGAATGATTCCCTGACATAAGCTAGAGTGACCTCTCCATCACTACAACCTCAGCTTTCCTCTTTTCTTCTGCATGATGTTCATATGCCTCTAATATGGAGAGTGCGTGAGCTCCTGGATGTGGCGTAATCCTGGGAGCTTCCTGTTTTAGGTACCACTGACATCTTTATATCACGCATAATGACTCTTAATAGGACATGTAGTGAGGTTAGAGAGATAATGTTATGCATTTGAATCATAAATGCATGTGATTTCGATGACGGCCGCTTCATGAGTCGTGTTTTTACGCTGGACTGTTACGACTATTACTTTATTTTATGTCGAATGTAAACCTTTAGAGGTTCCTGCGGATTTTCTGTTCGCTTCCGGAAAGATCCAGTGTAGATACGAAACTCAAGCATTGCTTTATAGCGGCAGATTATAAAAATATTCACAGTTTTGTTACCGCAGTACAGAGCTTTAGCCACACACACACACACACACTCTCTCTCTCGTCTGCCTTGATGCATATCCTGCTCCAGCAGTTTCTGACTGTGTTGCTCTCAGTGCCAAAGGGTTTCCAAGTGGATTGTTTGCTGTCTTCACTCCATTTTGCCTCCACCTGACAAGGCCTTTGATTTGACTGTGAAAGCCTGTCCTTAGTGCTTCTGTAGTGGTGTATTATTATAGCATGTTCATATTTAATGTCGTTTTACAGGTGAAATCTGTTGTGAACATGTCCAGGTCGATTGTATTGGAAATTATAAAGGCATAAGTTTTAATATAAATATCATATTGAGGTATTATTTTCATGACAATTGACCTTCATCCCTGTGACTAACCCTTCACAGGTCGCCCTTACATTATATCTATTTACCTTTAAATAACTAGATTTGTTCAATAAATAATATAATTTAAGCACATTATTTCAAATAACTCTCTGATACCTGCAATAACCAGCTCAGAATATCCCACATTGGGTCAGATTCAGGGTTTAATATGCGTTCAGACACACATGCAGACATTATACAATCATTTTTGGGTTGAGTTTTAGCATTTTTAGTTTTAATTTTGAGCATTTTTAGGTTTGCTATGTGTACTGAAGCGTTCCTCATTCCTAAGGGGGTCAAATTGAGCCATGAGGGAAGGACTTCTACATTATAAATATAATTTAAGCACATTATTTCAAATAACTCTCCAATACATGCAATAACCAGCTCAGAATATCCCACACTGGGTCTTCTGGGAAAAATAATAGTATATGATATTTCATGGCTCTAGATGAGCGGTTCCGCTGGGTCCTAAAGTCAGTTCTCAAGTTTAGTATGCTTTCAGACACTTGTGTAGACATTATAAAATCATTTTTGGGTAAAGTTTTAGCATTTTTAGTTTTAATTTTGAGCATTTTTAGGTTTTCTATGTGTACTGAAGCATTCCTCACATTCCTAAGAGGGTCAAATTGACCCGTGTGTGTGTGTGTGTGTGTGTGTGTGTGTGTGTGTGTGTGTGTGTGTGTGTGTGTGTGTGTGTGTGTGTGTGTGTGTGTGTGTGTGTGTGTGTGTGTGTGTGTGTGTGTGTGTGTGTATTCGTGGTTCAAGTGCTGAGGTCTCAGACCACTCTGATGAATACTCAATTATTTATTTATTTCTAAAAAAAAAAAAATAATAATAATAATAGTTTCGGGTCAAAATGACCCGAGGGATGGACGAAGGTTTTCTCATTACCATATTGTGAAAAATTAATTAAATTGTAAAATATTTATATATTATGGTCATGTTAGTTTCACTGCCCTCAAACTCATGCTGATTTAATAAAAAACAAAACTGTATTACCATTTTTGTTGTAATACAGTAAAAATTGTCATGGAAATAATGTCACAATTAAAATAAATTGCGTTTGTCCTAATTGCAGATATATATGTATATATTTATTTATTAACCTGGACATTTTCTTGACCGGTTTCACCCTCACAGTGTCTAGTAACACTTCTTCTAAGCAAAGTGTGTGTAAAAGACCTCATAGGTCAATAGTTCAGTGAGAGGTCATCCATTTTGTCGTCATTGTGCCACTCTTCACTTCTTCTTCTCTGTTTTCCCGCTTCTTCTTTCTCGGAGGGGGAGTGGAAACACCAGAGCCCAGTTTAGTGTCACTTCAGCCGTGCCTCGAGTTTCTTTTGCACCTTTTCTGAGCCTCGTTGCATGTGTGTGTGTGTGTGTGTGTGTGTGTGTTCAGAGAATCCTCATCAGGACCGGAGGTGAAGTTTCCCTGGCGTGGGGCGGAAATGACGACTGTGAATGGAAAAGCTGTAGCTAATGTTGGATATGATAAACTAGCCCGTCTGTGGGATCACCGTACGAGATGTTTTACGCACATTATGATGTTTTCTCTCTCTTTTAATCATGAGTATGGATTCTGGAGGGCGGGGCCCTCGTGATTGACAGCTCTACGATGTGTTTGACTGGAGTGATGAAGCACAGAACATGTCGTTTCTTGTATTTCGCTGGTATTGGAGGAAAACTGATATTAAAATTATAACCTGACCTTCATCTTTTCTTCTGTTGTCATTCCATTGTTGTTTTGTGTGTTGCACGTTCTTCATTGGTTTTGCTGCGCGAGGATATGAAACCCATCCTTTTTGTTAGACTTCCCTCCTATACAGGTGCTGGTCATTTAATCATCAAAAAGTTGATTTATTTCACTAATTCCTTTCAAAAAGTGAAACTTGTATATTATATTCATTCATTACACACAGACTGATATATTTCAAATGTTTATTTCTTTTAATTTTGATGATTATAACAGACAACTGAGGAAAATACCAAATTCAGTATCTCAGAAAATAAGAATATTACTTAAGACCAATACAAAGAAAGGATTTTTAGAGATCTTGGCCAACTGAAGAGCATGAGCATGTCCAGCACTCAATGCTCAGCTGGGTCTGGCACAGATGTTCTATGGGGTTAAGGTCAGGTGAGTTTGCTGGCCAATCAGGAACAGGGATACCATGGTCCTTAAACCAGGCACTGGTTGCTGTGGCTCTGTGTGCTGGTCCCAGTCCTGTTGGAAAATGAAATCTGCATCTCCATAAAGTTGGTCAGCAGCAGGAAGCAGGAAGTGCTCTAAAACCTCCTGGTATACGGCTGCGTTGACCTTTGACCTCAGAAAACACAGTGGACCAACACCAGCAGATGACATGGCACCCCAAACCATCACTGACTGTGGAAACTTTACACTGGAGCTCAAGCATGTGGATTGTGTGTCTCTCCTCTCTTCCTGCAGACTCTGGGACCATGATTTACTTTCATCAGAGAACATAACTTTGGCCACTCAGCAGCCGTCCAGTCCTGTCTGTCTTTAGCCCAGGCGAGACGCTTCTGACGTTGTCTGTTGGTCAAGAGTGCGACAGCTGAAACCCATGTCTTGCACACGTCTGTGTGTAGTGGTTCTTGAAGCACTAACTCCAGCTGCAGTCCACTCTTTGTGAATCTCCCCCACATTTTTGAATGGGTTTTGTTTCTCAATCCTCTCCAGGGTGTGGTTATCCCTATTGCTTCTACACTTTTTTCTAGCACATCTTTTCCTTCCCTTCTCCTCTCTATTAATGTGCTTGGACACAGAGCTCTGTGAACAGCCAGCCTCTTTTGCAATTACCTTTTGTGTCTTGCCCTCCTTGTGCAAGGGGTCAAAGGTCGTCTTCTGGTCAGCTGTCAGGTCAGCTTCCCCATGATTGTGTCGCCTACAGAACTAGACTGAGAGACCATTTAAAGGCCTTTGCAGGTGTTTTGAGTTCATCAGCTGATTAGAGTGTGGCACCAGGTGTCTTCAATATTCAACCTTTTCACAATATTCTAATTTTCTGAGATACTGAATTTGGTATTTTCCTCAGTTGTCAGTGATAATCCTCAAAATTAAAAGAAATAAACTTTTGAAATCTATCTGTGTGTAATAAATGAATATAATATGCAAGTTTCACTTTTTGAAAGGAATTAGTGAAATAAATGAACTTTTTGATGATATTCTAATTATATGACCAGCACATGTATTCATTCATTAAACATTCTCGCACTAATGTACATTTAAATACTCTACAATAATCACGTTGACGCTAAAGCTGCACTATGTAACTTTTCCGTCCACTAGAGGTCGTCTATTCAAAACAAAGGCGTAGTTTGATGACGCCACATTTGAGCAGAGAATCTTGGGACGTGGTCTTCACATGTGCACTATATAGGGGATAGGGAGTGATCAGACTGTGCACTATATAGGGGATGGGGAACGATCAGACTGCTCTATATAGGGGATGGGGAACGATCAGACTGTGCACTATATAGGGGATGGGGAACGATCAGACTGCTCTATATAGGGGATGGGGAACGATCAGACTGTGCACTATATAGGGGATAGGGAACGATCAGACTGTGCACTATATAGGGGATAGAGAACGATCAGACTGTGCTCTATATAGGGGATGGGGAACGATCAGACAGTGCACTATATAGGGGATAGGGAACGATCAGACTGTGCTCTATATAGAGGATGGGGAACGATCAGACTGTGCTCTATATAGGGGATGGGGAACGATCATACAGTGCACTATATAGGGGATGGGGAACGATCAGACTGTGCACTATATAGGGGATAGGGAACGATCAGACTGTGCACTATATAGGGGATAGGGAACGATCAGACTGTGCTCTATATAGGGGATGGGGAACGATCAGACAGTGCACTATATAGGGGATAGGGAACGATCAGACTGTGCTCTATATAGGGGATAGGGAAAGATCAGACTGTGCACTATATAAGGGATGGGGAACAATCAGACTGTGCACTATATAGGGGATAGGGAACGATCAGACTGTGCACTATATAGGGGATAGGGAACGATCAGACTGCACTATATAGGGGATAGGGAACGATCAGACAGTGCTCTATATTAGGGATAGGGAACGATCATACTGTGCACTATATAGGGGATAGGGAATGATCAGGACTGTGCCCTATATAGGGGATAGGGAACGATCAGACTGCACTATATAGGGGATAGGGAACGATCAGACTGTGCACTATATAGGGGATAGGGAACGATCAGACTGTGCCCTATATAGGGGATAGGGAACGATCAGACTGCACTATATAGGGGATAGGGAACGATCAGACAGTGCTCTATATAAGGGATAGGGAACGATCATACTGTGCACTATATAGGGGATAGGGAATGATCAGACTGTGCACTATATAGGGGATAGGGAATGATCAGACTGTGCACTATATAGGGGATAGGGAATGATCAGACTGTGCACTATATAGGGGATAGGGAATGATCAGACTGTGCACTATATAGGGGATGGGGAAAGATCAGACTGCACTATATAGGGGATAGGGAAAGATCAGACTGTGCACTATATAGGGGATGGGGAACGATCAGACTGTGCACTATATAGGGGATAGGGAACGATCAGACTGTGCACTATATAGGGGATAGGGAAAGATCAGACTGTGCACTATATAAGGGATAGGGAACGATCAGACTGTGCACTATATAGGGGATAGGGTATATAGGGGATAGGGAATGATCAGACTGTGCACTATATAGGGGATAGAGAACGATCAGACAGTGCTCTATATAAGGGATAGTGAACGATCAGACTGTGCACTATATAGGGGATAGGGAAAGATCAGACTGTGCACTATATAAGGGATAGGGAACGATAAGACTGTGCACTATATAGGGGATAGGGAAAGATCAGACTGTGCACTATATAAGGGATAGGGAACGATCAGACTGTGCACTATATAGGGGATAGGGAACGATCAGACTGTGCACTATATAGGGGATAGGGAACGATCAGACTGTGCACTATATAGGGGATAGGAACGATCAGACAGTGCTCTATATAAGGGATAGGGAACGATCAGACTGTGCACTATATAGGGGATGGGGAACGATCAGACTGTGCACTATATAGGGGATAGGAACGATCAGACTGTGCACTATATAGGGGATAGGGAACGATCAGGACTGTGCACTATATAGGGGATAGGGTATATAGGGGATAGGGAATGATCAGACTGTGCACTATATAGGGATAGAGGAACGATCAGACTGTGCACTATATAGGGGATAGGAACGATCAGACAGGCTCTATATAAGGGATAGGGAACGATCAGACTGTGCAATATATAGGGGATAGGGAAAGATCAGACTGTGCACTATATAAAGGATAGGGAACGATAAGACTGTGCACTATATAGGGGATAGGGAAAGATCAGGACTGTGCACTATATAAGGCATAGGGAACGATCAGACTGTGCACTATATAGGGGATAGGAACGATCAGACTCTGCACTATATAGGGGATAGGGAACGATCAGACAGTGCTCTATATAGGGGATGGGGAACGATCAGACTGTGCCCTATATAGGGGATAGGAACGATCAGACTGTGCTCTATATAAGGATAGGGAACGATCAGACTGTGCTCTATATAAGGGATAGGGAACGATCAGACTGTGCACTATATAGGGGATAGGGAACGATCAGACTGTGCTCTATATAAGGGATAGGGAACGATCAGACTGTGCACTATATAGGGGATAGGGAACGATCAGACTGTGCTCTATATAAGGGATAGGGAACGATCAGACTGTGCACTATATAAGGGATAGGGAACGATCAGACTGTGCACTATATAGGGATAGGGAACGATCAGACTGTGCACTATATACGGGATAGGGAACGATCAGACAGTGCTCTATATAAGGGATAGGGAACGATCAGACTGTGCACTATATAGGGGATGGGGAACGATCAGACTGTGCACTATATAGGGGATGGGGAACGATCAGACTGTGCACTATATAGGGGATAGGTAAAGATCAGACTGTGCACTATATAAGGATAGGGAACGATCAGACTGTGCACTATATAGGGGATAGGGAACGATCAGACTCTGCACTATATAGGGGATAGGGAACGATCAGACAGTGCTCTATATAAGGGATAGGGAACGATCAGACTGTGCTCTATATAGGGGATGGGGAACGATCAGACTGTGCACTATATAGGGGATATAGGGGATAGGGAATGATCAGACTGTGCACTATATAGGGGATAGGGAACGATCAGACTGTGCCTATATAGGGGATAGGGAACGAACAAGACTGTGCCCTATATAGGGGATAGGGAACGATCAGACAGTGCTCTATATAAGGGATTGGGAACGATCAGACTGTGCACTATATAAGGGATAGGGAACGATCAGACTGTGCACTATATAGGGGATAGGGTATATAGGGGATAGGGAATGATCAGACTGTGCACTATATAGGGGATAGAGAACGATCAGACTGTGCACTATATAGGGGATAGGGAACGATCAGACAGTGCTCTATATAAGGGATAGGGAACGATCAGACTGTGCAATATATAGGGGATAGGGAAAGATCAGACTGTGCACTATATAAAGGATAGGGAACGATAAGACTGTGCACTATATAGGGGATAGGGAACGATCAGACTCTGCACTATATAGGGGATAGGGAACGATCAGACAGTGCTCTATATAAGGGATAGGGAACGATCAGACTGTGCTCTATATAGGGGATGGGGAACGATCAGACTGTGCACTATATAGGGGATATAGGGGATAGGGAATGATCAGACTGTGCACTATATAGGGGATAGGGAACGATCAGACTGTGCCCTATATAGGGGATAGGGAACGATCAGACTGTGCCCTATATAGGGGATAGGGAACGATCAGACAGTGCTCTATATAAGGGATTGGGAACGATCAGACTGTGCACTATATAAGGGATAGGGAACGATCAGACTGTGCACTCTATAGGGGATAGGGTATATAGGGGATAGGAATGATCAGACTGTGCACTATATAGCGGATAGGGAACGATCAGACTGTGCACTATATAGGGGATAGGGTATATAGGGGATGGGGAACGATCAGACTGTGCACTATATAGCGGATAGGGAACGATCAGACTGTGCACTATATAGGGGATAAGGAATGTTCAGACTGTGCACTATATAGGGGATAGGGAACGATCAGACTGTGCACTATATAGGAGATGGGAACGATCAGACTGTGCACTATATAGGGGATAGGGAACGATCAGACTGTGCTCTATATAGGGGATGGGGAACGATCAGACTGTGCACTATATAGGGGATAGGGGATATAGGAGATAGGGAGTGATCAGACTGTGCACTATATAGGGGATAGGGAACGATCAGACTGTGCCCTATATAGGGGATAGGGAACGATCAGACAGTGCTCTATATAAGGGATAGGGAACGATCAGACTGTGCACTATATAAGGGATAGGGAACGATCAGACTGTGCACTCTATAGGGGATAGGGTATATAGGGGATAGGGAATGATCAGACTGTGCACTATATAGCGGATAGGGAACTATCAGACTGTGCACTATATAGGGGATAGGGAATGTTCAGACTGTGCACTATATAGGGGATGGGGAACGATCAGACTGTGCACTATATAGCGGATAGGGAACGATCAGACTGTGCACTATATAGGGGATAGGGAATGTTCAGACTGTGCACTATATAGGGGATAGGGAACAATCAGACTGTGCACTATATAGGGGATGGGAACGATCAGACTGTGCACTATATAGGGGATAGGGAACGATCAGACTGTGCACTATATAGGGGATAGGGAACGATCAGACTGTGCACTATATAGGGGATAGGGAACGATCAGACTGTGCCCTATATAGGGGATAGGGAACGATCAGACAGTGCTCTATATAAGGGATAGGGAACGATCAGACTGTGCACTATATAGGGGATGGGGAACGATCAGACTGTGCACTATATAGGGGATAGGGAACGATCAGACTGTGCACTATATAGGGGATGGGAACGATCAGACTGTGCCCTATATAGGGGATAGGGAACGATCAGACAGTGCTCTATATAAGGGATAGGGAACGATCAGACTGTGCACTATATAGGGGATGGGGAACGATCAGACTGTGCACTATATAGGGGATAGGGAACGATCAGACTGTGCACTATATAGGGGATAGGGAACAATCAGACTGCACTATATAGGGGATAGGGAACGATCAGACTGTGCACTATATAGGGGATAGGGAACGATCAGTCTGTGCACTATATAGGGGATAGGGAACGATCAGACTGTGCACTATATAGGGGATGGGAGCGATCAGACTGTGCTCTATATAAGGGATAGGGAACGATCAGACTATGCACTATATAGGGGATAGGGAAAGATCAGACTGTGCACTATATAGGGGATAGGGAATGATCAGACTGTGCACTATATAAGGGATAGGGAATGATCAGACTGTGCACTATATAAGGGATAGGGAATGATCAGACTGTGCACTATATAGGGGATAGGGAACGATCAGACTGCACTATATAGGGGATAGGGAACGATCAGACTGTGCACTAAATAGGGGATAGGGAACGATCAGACTGTGCCCTATATAGGGGATAGGGAACGATCAGACTGTGCACTATATAGGGGATGGGAACGATCAGACTGTGCACTATATAGGGGATAGGGAACGATCAGTCTGTGCACTATATAGGGGATAGGGAACGATCAGACTGTGCACTATATAGGGGATGGGAGCGATCAGACTGTGCTCTATATAAGGGATAGGGAACGATCAGACTGTGCACTATATAGGGGATAGGGAACGATCAGACTGTGCACTATATAGGGGATAGGGAACGATCAGACTGTGCACTATATAGGGGATAGGGAACGATCAGTCTGTGCACTATATAGGGGATAGGGAACGATCAGACTGTGCACTATATAGGGGATGGGAGCGATCAGACTGTGCTCTATATAAGGGATAGGGAACGATCAGACTGTGCACTATATAGGGGATAGGGAAAGATCAGACTGTGCACTATATAGGGGATAGGGAACGATCAGACTGTGCACTATATAAGGGATAGGGAATGATCAGACTGTGCACTATATAAGGGATAGGGAATGATCAGACTGTGCACTATATAGGGGATAGGGAACGATCAGACTGCACTATATAGGGGATAGGGAACGATCAGACTGTGCACTAAGTAGGGGATAGGGAACGATCAGACTGTGCCCTATATAGGGGATAGGGAACGATCAGACTGTGCACTATATAGGGGATGGGAACGATCAGACTGTGCTCTATATAAGGGATAGGGAACGATCAGACTGTGCACTATATAGGGGATAGGGAAAGATCAGACTGTGCACTATATAGGGGATAGGGAATGATCAGACTGTGCACTATATAGGGGATAGGGAAAGATCAGACTGTGCACTATATAGGGGATAGGGAAAGATCAGACTGTGCACTATATAGGGGATAGGGAACGATCAGACTGTGCACTATATAGGGGATAGGGAACGATCAGACTGTGCACTATATAGGGGATGGGGAACGATCAGACTGTGCACTATATAGGGGATGGGGAACGATCAGACTGTGCACTATATAGGGGATAGGGAACGATCAGACTGTGCTCTATATAGGGGATAGGGAATGATCAGACAGTGCACTATATAGGGGATAGGGAACGATCAGACAGTGCACTATATAGGGGATAGGGAATGATCAGACAGTGCACTATATAGGGGATAGGGAATGATCAGACAGTGCACTATATAGGGGATAGGGAACGATCAGACAGTGCACTATATAGGGGATAGGGAATGATCAGACAGTGCACTATATAGGGGATAGGGAATGATCAGACTGTGCATGTGTGTGTGTGTGTGTGTGTGTGTGTGTGTTACTGTGAATGCATGTGGTTATTGAGCTGTGAATGTGTGGTTTTGTGTTTTTTTTTTTGGTCAAGCGTCTCCACAGACGGGCATGTATGCGTCCAGCACTCTCCTGTCCTGATGCATGTACAGGGAACGCTTTTATTCCGGTAAGTGCAAACTTTAAATATGGAAAGCTAACAAATGCTTTAGTGACAGATAAAAGCAAAAATGTTGTTCTTTTTTAAGAGATAAGATAATAGCACAAATGAAAGCAACTCATGTGTTCCACAAAAGAAACAAAATCAATACAAAAGTTTGGAATGACGTGAAGAAATGATAACCAGTGTTGCCAACTCTCGCGAGACAAATAAGCAACCGCAGCTTCAAAAACAAGCCCAAAACAAGCCCAATATTATTATATTATTTATTATCATCAATATTATTTATAATAAAAAAAATATCAATAAATGAGCCTGCAACATATTAAACTGACACCTCTCGGAGTTTGAAAAGCAAAAACAGATGTGATTTTACAAAAATCATCAAATTGCAATAAAGGACACGCAATATCCTCCGATCAGCTGTGAACAGAAGAGGTTTGGAGATGGAAAAAGAGAAAAAGTGACGTGAAGGCCAATTATGGTAACCCATAGTCGGAGTTAGTGCACACATATGGGCAGTTCACATAGTAGTGAACACACACACTGCAAACCTTGAAAAAGATAAGCCCTACATCTCAATGTGCATATACTATCTGCCCTAAATAGTATTGAAAATTACTGTTACATACTATTTAGGATGGATAGTAGGCCTATGCACATTGGGACACAGACAAGCACTAAGGGAGCGCTGCAGTATAGCCACATATTTATAATAAAATACATTCAAACCATACTGTTATTATTAGTAGGCCTATACTTGTTTTTTTATTTTTTATAATAGCCTGTCATTTTAAATACATTATTAAATTAGGTGCCTCTCTTCCCTAGGGTGACCACCATCAAACAAACCAAATGTGGGACGATTACTAAGTTTGTGTGGGACAATGTGGGACATGTTACCAACACTAAAACATAACCTGAAACTGTTGTATAATCTTAAATTCAACATAACTGAGCCCAAAGGCAACAGGCATCATGCAGATAACTACTTTTGAAACAGTTCTGACCAAGTGCAACTAAAATCCAACTAAATAAATAATGAAACAAATAAAACAACATTAAATTAGTTAATCTAATTTATATATATATAAATAAAATACAGTTCTGTATATAAATGTGTATATATATATAAAAAATAAAAATAACTACAACCCCCCCCCCCCCCCCCCCCCGAAAAATATATATATATTTTTTATATATATATACATTTATATACAGAACTGTATTTTATTTATATATTCATTTATATACAGAACTATCCATTCGTTTTCTGACAGGGAACACATGGAACGAATCACCGCTCCACATTTTGATTGACAGCCGTCACAACCTACTAGTGACCGTGTTTACTCCTTTCTTTTCAACCATTGGATATGGTTTAAAAAACGGCTTTTGTATATTTGTGTAAGGCGGGATGTTACTTCTGACGAAGCGCTGTTAAATATAGGTGAAAAACGACGCCGTGAAAATAAAATAAATGCTTTCTTAAAAAGGCAAAAGAACGCATGCATGTTTTCTCATTATGATCATTAAAAATCAACAGACTGGTGAAAATGCGGGACATTTTCTCAATATGCGACATGCGGGACAAGGGGTGAAAATGCTGTGCGGTACAACGCAAAGCGGGACAGGTGGTCAGCCTACTCTTCCCTGTTCCCTCTCCATCTCTGTACATCTCTGCTGGTGGCATTGTTTGTAAAAATGTATACATACATTTAAGTGTACTAACTATCATTATTTATAACGTCACATATACCTGCACGTGGAGAAGGAGGCGGGATATAAAAGGATGGATTACTACAGCACTATCGTTGCACTGAATGGCTATAGCTGTGAGAAGACAGTGTCAGTCAATGTATTGGACAAAACAGTGACCATACATGTAAAGAAACGAAGTTGCTTATTATATTTTCCTAACAAGCAACCACTCTTTTTAAAATAAGCCCAAAAAAACCGCAACCCGCGACTCGTGATTTTTTAACGCGACTTGCCAAAAAAAAGAAGCCCAAAGTCGCGTGTTATACGCGGACTTGGCAACTATGATGATAACCTCCTCTCTTAAACATATCCTTTGTGTGTGCACTGTCCCTTTAAGAGCTCACTCAAACTGAACGAGTGACGATGTTTTGTTCATATCTCATGTCACTGCATGCTGAAGTTGTATTTGTTTATTTGGATGATTCTCATAAGTCCGCCACTGTGAGATATTAATCTTCAGATCTGAGTCTTTGAGTGATTGCTGTGGTCTGATCCTCAGAGGAAGCTTTCCTTTGCCAAAGCATTTCAGCCTTTGTAAGATATGAGCTCACGACACGTGTGTGTGTGTGTGTGTGTGTGTGTGTGTGTGTGTGTGTGTGTATCATGTCTGTGTTCTGTTTGCATTAAACATACAGAAATGATGAACAGGGTTTTGTTTTTTCTGAATGTGTTTATATTGCAACATAAAATGCTTCTCATCTGCTAATTCAAGTGAATTTATTCTAATTTTGAATATTATACACTATTTTTTTAAGTATTGGTGTGTGTGTGTGTGTGTGTGTGTGTGTGTGTGTGATGGGTAGGTTTAGGGTGTGTGTGTGTGTGTGTGTGTGTGTGTGTGTGTGTGTGTGTGTGTGTGTGTGTGTGTGTGTGTGTGTGTGTGTGTGTGTGTGTGTGTGTGTGTGTCAGTGGCGGCTCCAGACAATTTTGATTGGGGGGGCAATGGGGGGGTCTCATGAAAACCAACAAAACATACAGTGGACACGGCTAATAACTGCATATTACTGCTACTAAACAACAAAAATATAAATTGAGCCAAATAACTTTTTGGATTTGGTTGACTGCATTTTTACTTTGATGATGAATAGACTGTGAAGATTGGATTTTCCCCTTAGGTCTATAGCTACGGCGACGCATTAAAGTGTCATTGCTGCCACATACATATTATTTATTATTTATTATTTATGTCATAATAATGAGATGTTATGTCGTTTTAACGACATCTTTTCTCGTAATAATGAGATATGTCGTAAAGACGACATAATTTTCTCGTAATAATGATAGCCTATACTCATGCCGACGAAAGCGCCCGCGAATTTTCATTTTTTTTTTTTTACCGCTTCATTATTTTGGCTCGGAATTTTGTTTGTTGGAAATATGAACTGAATTTAGAAATTAAATTTAAAATTAAAAACTTTGCGTTTAATAAACAAAATACATTTTTGAAGCGTTTGGAGTGGAGAAGGCTACATGCAAAACGTAGCCTTTAGATTCATAGTTAGGCAATATGTTTAAATATTAGCCTATTATATTATTGTTTTAATTTCATATGTTGATGATGAAAAGTGATGAGTAAGATCGGCTATAAGACGCGCAATATGTCTGGAGACATGGAGTGGGGATAGACATGATTTTTAATGAGTGTTGTTTTGCAGAAATAATTTCTTTAAAGTGAATTTCGTTTTCTATAAATTGTATTTTAATTTTGATCAAGGTTTCATAAACTAATTGCTTGTATACTTAATAAATAAGAAGCAAACAAAGATTGTGGGGAATGTATTCCCGTATTCCCGCGTAACGAACCCACTGGCCTGTTTCTGCAGCCTTTCAGTAGCCTAAGCCCGTCTCTCTGTTTTAATAGATGTTTTGAACACGTCTTAATTACAGTAGGCTATAGAAAGGCCAGTTATGATATTTGTGGCTCCGCCATAAGTCACGGCTCTGCAAGGCGCAGCGACGGTCATGGGGCGTCGCAGTGATTCTTATGTTTATATTTTTTTTATATGTCGAATAAATTATTAATTATTATTGTTCTGCGTAGTTTGAAGAGAAACATTTTTAAATCTTTATCCCGGATATATATATATATTTTAATCAGGAAGAGGGTGTGGGGGGGTCAAATTTGGGGTCAAGGCGTTTTTTAGGAGGGTCTTGAGACCCCCCAAGATCCCCCCTGACACCGCCGGTGGTGTGTGTGTGTGTGTGTGTGTGTGTGTGTGTGTGTGTGATGGGTAGGTTTAGGGTTTCTGTGTGTGTGTGTGGGGGTGTGAGTGTTTTCACAATGTGTTTATATTGCCACATTAAATGCTTCACATCTGCTAATTCAAGTTAATTTACACACACACACTGCCCCTAAACCTACCCATCACACACACACACACACACACACACACACACACACACACACACACTGCCCCTGCCCCTAAACCTACCCATCACACACACACACACACACACACACACACACACTGCCCCTGCCCCTAAACCTACCCATCACACACACACACACACACACACACACACACACACACACACACACACACACACTGCCCCTGCCCCTAAACCTACCCATCACACACACACACACACACACACACACACACACACACTGCCCCTAAACCTAGCCCTCACAGGAGACTGTGCAGTTCACTTTCTGTGAAAAAAAACTCATTCTGTGATTTATAAGCATTTTGAAAAGTGAGGACATGGGGAACGTCCTCATATTTCACCCTCTTTTTGTAATACCCATGTCATTATACACATTTGTGTCCTGATATTTCACAAAAACATGCCCACACACACACACACACACACACACATACACACTGGCTGTTCTTCGATGCGTCCACACTTTGAACTCGTTTTGCTCGTGTTTATAAAGCACGATTAGCCACACAGTGGAGCCATAACACCACATGACCTCACACACACACACGGCCCATTCTAAACCTATCCATCACATACACACACACACACACGGCCCATTCAAAACCTATCCATCACATACACACACACACACACGGCCCATTCTAAACCTACCCATCACATACACACACACACACACACACACACACACACACACACACACACACACACGGCCCATTCTAAACCTATCCATCACATACACACACACACACACGGCCCATTCAAAACCTATCCATCACATACACACACACACACACACACACACACACACACGGCCCATTCTAAACCTACCCATCACATACACACACACACACACACACACACACGGCCCATTCTAAACCTACCCATCACACACACACACACACACACGGCCCATTCAAAACCTATCCATCACATACACATACACACACACACACACGGCCCATTCTAAACCTACCCCTCACACACACACACACACACACGGCCCATTCTAAACCTATCCATCACATACACACACACACACACGGCCCATTCAAAACCTATCCATCACATACACACACACACACACACACACACACACACGGCCCATTCTAAACCTACCCATCACATACACACACACACACACACACACACACACGGCCCATTCTAAACCTACCCCTCACACACACACACACACACACGGCCCATTCTAAACCTACCCATCACATACACACACACACACACACACACACACACGGCCCATTCTAAACCTACCCATCACATACACACACACACACACACACACACACACGGCCCATTCTAAACCTACCCCTCACACACACACACACACACGGCCCATTCTAAACCTACCCCTCACACACACACACACACACACACACGGCCCATTCTAAACCTACCCATCACATATACACACACACACACACGGCCCATTCAAAACCTATCCATCACATACACACACACACACACACACACGGCCCATTCTAAACCTACCCATCACATATACACACACACACACACGGCCCATTCAAAACATATCCATCACATACACACACACACACACGGCCCATTCTAAACCTACCCCTCACACACACACACACACACGGCCCATTCTAAACCTACCCCTCACACACACACACACACACGGCCCATTCTAAACCTACCCCTCACACACACACACACACACGGCCCATTCTAAACCTACCCCTCACACACACACACACGGCCCATTCTAAACCTACCCCTCACACACACACACACACACACGGCCCATTCTAAACCTACCCATCACATACACACACACACACGGCCCATTCTAAACCTACCCATCACACACACACACACGGCCCATTCTAAACCTACCCCTCACACACACACACACACACACGGCCCATTCTAAACCTACCCATCACATACACACACACACACACACACACACGGCCCATTCTAAACCTACCCATCACACACACACACACACACACACACACGGTCCATTGTGCTGCCGGGTCTTCATTACAGGAGACAGGCGTAGAGGACCAGCCCATACCCAGTAACCCACGGCAACCATAGACACTCAGTGGGAGGAGCCTGTGGGCTTGCGTTCACGTGATTGGCTGCTGGCAGGTGTTCTGAGGTGTGTGTGGAGGAGAAATGCTTGACTCATGATTCTCTTGCTATCATGTCACATATTATTAGGATAATATGACCAGCAGGCCTGACATATTAAAGTTACACAAGTTATTTACATCAACACATAAAGTCATATGTACAGTTTAATACAAAAGGCACAAATAACCCCATCATCTGTATTATACATGAATTATGATATTGTTTTATGGTTTTCTATGGTTTAATCGAGACATTTGACCCGTCACTATTCATAAATAAATCAATAAAGCTGCTAAACTAAGCTGATATTGAATAATGAACCATATATTTCACGACAGCTTTTATTTTATTATTTAATCATTATTTTGTTATTTCATTTCATTATTTCATTTTATTTATTTGTATTATAGTTATTTTATTTCATTTCATTATTTTATTACATTATTTTATTATTATCATTGTTAATTTTGTTTATTATTATTATTAATTTTTGTTTTTCTTATTATTAATTTAATTTGTTTATTATTATGATTATTAATTTATTTTGGTTTTTATTATTGTATTAATATTATTTTATTTTGATTTTTATATTATTATTATTATTATTATTATTATTAATTTATGTAGGTTTTTATTATTATTTTATTATTAATTTTTATTATTATTTTATTATTATTATTAATGTATTTTGTTTATTATTATTATTATAATTTTTTATTATTATTAATTTTATTATTATTATTATTAGTAGTAGTAGTAGTAGTAATTTATTTTGTCTTTTATTTTATTATTATTATTAATTTGTTTTATTATTATTATTATTGTTATTATTATTAATTTATTTTGTTTTTTAATTTTATTATTAGTAGTAATTTATTTTGTACTATTATTATTATATTATTATTATTATTATTAATTTATTTTATTTTTGTATTTTATTATTAGTTGTAATTTATTTTGTTTTTATTATTATCATTATATTATTGTTATTATTCTTTATTTATTTATTTATTTTTTTATTATTTTATTATTATTAATTTATTTTGTTTTTATTTATTTTATTTTTTATTTTATAAATGATTGGGTCATTAAGGACAGACCATGAGACATTTCTAGATTTGTAGAATCTTTAATATATATTAATTTTTTAATTGAGTTGAGTTGTTTATCTGAACAGTAAACTAAATTAAACAAAATCGGTATATTTTTATACAAAATTTTAAAAAAAAAGGAGCCCACAAATACAATCAGCAGTCAGAGCTGGACATGTTTATCAGTTCATATTATACAGAAAATTTAATATACAGAAAGTTTCACACACATTTATTGTGTGTGTGTGTGTGTGTGTGTGTGTGTGTGTGTGTGTGTGTGTGTGTGTGTGTGTGTGTGTGTGTGTGTGTGTGTGTGTGTGTGTGTGTGTGTGTGTGTGTGTGTGTGTGTGCGTGTGCGCGTGCGCGTATGTGTGTGTGGATCAGGGTGGGGTGTTGCGCATGCACTGTGTCTTTGGCCGCGTAAATCTCCATCAGAGTCTGAAGAGCGCGTCTCCTGAACCCGTCATCATCCTCCGTCAGGATCTCTGCAGGATATTCTGGGATCATCCACCGTCGCATCCGGGTAGTTTCGTGCCGAGGCGGCGGGTGTCATTGAGCAGCGGGGCGTCGCTTCTCCAAACGCGCATCGGGAACCATTACGCGCGCGGAGCTCCAGCATCAGCGCAGAGATGTCCGGATACCAGGGCAAGAAGAACATCCCTCGCATCACTGTGAGTACAGACATAACGAGCGTGTGTGTGTGTGTGTGTGTGTGTGTGTGCGCGCTCTCACAGTGGTCCAGTTACGCCAAGACCTTTACATCAGATGCTGGATTACTGTCACCTCTCATTCCAGTGTCGCGTTGACTCTGGAACGGGAACTGTAGGTCACGCGGGAGGATCGCCGTTCCCCGTGGAGAGCTGTCAATCATGCGAGATCAAAGCATCCCAGGAATGTCATATTCGACATTCTTTCGAGATATGCATCTTATCTTAGGAATCTTTGGCTTTGCATGCACTTGAAAAACTAGCTTGTGGGAAGCATGCATGCGTCCTTCGGGATAAATCATCGCGTCAGATCAGAGAGAATCAAATCTAGAGTCTTCACATCTATGGCCGTTCATTAATGCAGAGCTTCAGCTGAGCTCCGTCCGCTCCGCCAATGCAGGAAACCAGTGGAAATCCTCCTTTGAAAAGTAGGCCAGTGAATGTGAAGCGCCTGATGTGCCCTATCACTACACAGTGTGCACTATATAGGGGATAGGGAACGATCAGACAGTGCACTATATAGGGTATGGGGAACGATCAGACAGTGCACTATATAAGAGATAGGGAACGATCAGACAGTGCACTATATAAGAGATAGGAAACGATCAGACAGTGCACTATATAGGGGATAGGGAACGATCAGACAGTGCACTATATAGGGGATAGGGAACGATCAGACAGTGCACTATATAAGAGATAGGAAACGATCAGACAGTGCACTATATAGGGGATAGGGAACGATCAGACAGTGCACTATATAAGAGATAGGGAACAATCAGACAGTGCACTATATAGGGGATAGGGA
Source organism: Gobio occitaniae (assembly GCA_033150135.1). Lineage (NCBI taxonomy): Eukaryota > Metazoa > Chordata > Actinopteri > Cypriniformes > Gobionidae > Gobio > Gobio occitaniae. The sequence goes on along the minus strand of JARQWZ010003388.1, from coordinate 138,391 downwards.
ACGATCAGACAATGCACTATATAGGGGATAGGGAACGATCAGACTGCACTATATAGGGGATAGGGAACGATCAGACTGTGCACTATATAGGGTATGGGGAACGATCAGACAGTGCACTATATAAGAGATAGGGAACGATCAGACAGTTCACTATATAGGGGATAGGGAACGATCAGACAGTGCACTATATAAGAGATAGGAAACGATCAGACAGTGCACTATATAGGGGATAGGGAACGATCAGACAGTGCACTATATAAGAGATAGGGAACAATCAGACAGTGCACTATATAGGGGATAGGGAACAATCAGACAATGCACTATATAGGGGATAGGGAACGATCAGACTGTGCACTATATAGGGGATAGGGAACGATCAGACAGTGCACTATATAGGGGATAGGGAACGATCAGACTGTGCTCTATATAGGGGATAGGGAATGATCAGACTGTGCTCTATATAGGGGATAGGGAACGATCAGACAGTGCACTATATAGGCTATGGGGAACGATCAGACAATGCACTATATAGGGGATAGGGAACGATCAGACTGTGCTCTATATATGGGATAAGGAACGATCAGACTGTGCACTATATAGGGGATAGGGGATGATCAGACTGTGCACTATATAGGGGATAGGAAACGATCAGACTGTGCTCTATATAGGGGATAGGGAACGATCAGACTGTGCTCTATATAGGGGAATAAGGAACGATCAGACTGTGCTCTATATAGGGGATAGGGAACGATCAGACAATGCACTATATAGGGGATAGGGAACGATCAGACTGTGCACTATATAGGGGATAGGGAACGATCAGACAGTGTACTATATAGGGGATAGGGAACGATCAGACTGTGCACTATATAGGGGATAGGGAACGATCAGACTGTGCACTATATAGGGGATAGGGAACGATCAGACTGTGCACTATATAGGGGATAGGGAACGATCAGACTGTGCACTATATAGGGGATAGGGAACGATCAGACAGTGCACTATATAGGGGATAGGGAAAGATCAGACTGTGCACTATGTAGGGGATAGGGAACGATCAGACAGTGCACTATATAGGGGATAGGGAACTATCAGACTGTGCACTATATAGGGGATAGGGAATGATCAGACTGTGCACTATATAGGGGATAGGGAACGATCAGACTGTGCACTATATAGGGGATAGGGAACGATCAGACTGTGCTCTATATAGGGGATAGAGAACGATCAGACTGTGCACTATATAGGGGAATAGGGAACGATCAGACTGTGCTCTATATAGGGGAATAGGGAACGATCAGACTGTGCACTATATAGGGGATAGAGAACGATCAGACTGTGCACTATATAGGGGATAGGGAACGATCAGACTGTGCTCTATATAGGGGATAGGGAACGATCAGACTGTGCACTATATAGGGGAATAGGGAACGATCAGACTGTGCTCTATATAGGGGATAGGGAACGATCAGACAATGCACTATATAGGGGATAGGGAACGATCAGACTGTGCACTATATAGGGGATGGGGAACGATCAGACAATGCACTATATAGGGGATAGGGAACGATCAGACTGTGCACTATATAGGGGATAGGGAACGATCAGACAATGCACTATATAGGGGATAGGGAACGATCAGACTGTGCACTATATAGGGGATAGGAAACGATCAGACTGTGCTCTATATAGGGGAATAGGGAACGATCAGACTGTGCTCTATATAGGGGATAGGGGATGATCAGACTGTGCACTATATAGGGGATAGGGGATGATCAGACAGTGCTCTATATAGGGGATAGGGGATGATCAGACTGTGCTCTATATAGGGGATAGGGGATGATCAGACTGTGCTCTATATAGGGGATAGGGAACGATCAGACTGTGTTCTATATAGGGGATAGGGGATGATCAGACTGTGCTCTATATAGGGGATAGGGGATGATCAGACTGTGCTCTATATAGGGGATGGGGAACGATCAGACTGTGCACTATATAGGGGATAGGGGATGATCAGACTGTGCTCTATATAGGGGATAGGGGATGATCAGACTGTGTTCTATATAGGGGATGGGGAACGATCAGACTGTGCTCTACATAGGGGATAGGGGATGATCAGACTGTGCTCTACATAGGGGATAGGGGATGATCAGACTGTGCTCTATATAGGGGATAGGGGATGATCAGACTGTGCACTATATAGGGGATGGGGAACGATCAGACTGTGCTCTACATAGGGGATAGGGGATGATCAGACTGTGCTCTACATAGGGGATAGGGGATGATCAGACTGTGCTCTATATAGGGGATAGGGGATGATCAGACTGTGCTCTATATAGGGGATAGGGGATGATCAGACTGTGCTCTATATAGGGGATAGGGGATGATCAGACTGTGCACTATATAGGGGATGGGGAACGATCAGACTGTGCACTATATAGGGGATAGGGGATGATCAGACTGTGCACTATATAGGGGATGGGGAACGATCAGACTGTGCACTATATAGGGGATGGGGAACGATCAGACTGTGCTCTACATAGGGGATAGGGGATGATCAGACTGTGCACTATATAGGGGATAGGGGATGATCAGACTGTGCTCTACATAGGGGATAGGGGATGATCAGACTGTGCTCTATATAGGGGATAGGGGAAGATCAGACTGTGCTCTACATAGGGGATAGGGGATGATCAGACTGTGCTCTACATAGGGGATAGGGGATGATCAGACTGTGCTCTACATAGGGGATAGGGGATGATCAGACTGTGCTCTATATAGGGGATAGGGGATGATCAGACTGTGCTCTACATAGGGGATAGGGGATGATCAGACTGTGCACTATATAGGGGATAGGGGATGATCAGACTGTGCTCTATATAGGGGATAGGGAAGTTCTCTGAAGATTTCAAAGCAAAAACACACGTGAAACACAAGCTTAAGGGAACGTTTTTACAATTGTACTAAAATTATACTTCCGTCTCATTTTATCATTGACAGTGTCGATCCTCTAAAACACACACACACACACACACGGCCCACTTCTAGCCATGTTTTCTGCAGCACTCACATTCCCACAGACCAGACAATGTTCTGCTTCGCCTGACTTCATCGTCCGCAGTGTATCGAGTGTGTGAGAGATTCGCCGGGTTATGATGTTCACTCTCAGGCTCTCATTGATTGGATGAAAGCCGTCCTTTCCCTTTGACTCGCACTGGAATCGGGGACAGCAGGAAGCTCACCTTACAGGGGTCATGAACGCCATTGCTTTATAATGTTTCCTGTGGTGCACTTATAATGTTAGTACGATTCTAACATCACAGATTGGAACTCTCTAGAATACTTTTAGTTTGTTTTTACTATTACAAGCTCTCAAGGTTAACTAATGGTGAAAAGTGTTGATTGGGTTTTAGAAATCTCCTTTGTGATGTTTTAAGTGTAGCAGTGCTGAAAGTGTGTGGTTAGAGTAATCACTGAAGGAAATGACAGAGTAATGGCCTGTAATGATACGTCTTCTGAGAACAATGTCAGTGCCAATAATCTTGGTTTCAACACCTAATGTGCTTTTGATTGCTGGCAGGCGTCGACAAACTGCTCGCTACAATTTGACCTCCATTTGGTTAAAACTATGACATTGTTATGGCGTCAGTTGTCATGATAAAGATAATCTCCCATGTTTGACAGCAGCCCTGTAGATTAATCTGACTGCAAGTTCAGAACCAGAGAACGTCATGATGATTTGAGCTGAACTCACGGTTAAAGGGACAGTTCTCCCAAAAATGAAAATTAGCCCATGATTTGCTCTCCCTCAAGCTCATCCTATAGGTGTGTGTGACATTCTTCTTTCAGACAAACACAATCAGAGTTATATTAATAATGTCCTGACTCTTCCAAGCTTTATATCGGCAGTGAATGATTACATAAAACAGCATCTATCCATCATAAAAGTGCATCTATCCATCATAAAAGTGCATCCGTCCATCATAAAAGTGCATCTATCCATCATAAAAGTGCATCCGTCCATCATAAAAGTGCATCTGTCCATCATAAAAGTGCATCCATCCATCATAAAAGTGCATCTATCCATCATAAAAGTGCATCTATCCATCATAAAAGTGCATCCGTCCATCATAAAAGTGCATCTATCCATCATAAAAGTGCCTCCATCCATCATAAAAGAGCATCTATCCATCATAAAAGTGCATCTATCCATCATAAAAGTGCATCTGTCCATCATAAAAGTGCATCTATCCATCATAAAAGTGCATCTGTCCATCATAAAAGTGCCTCCATCCATCATAAAAGAGCATCTATCCATCATAAAAGTGCATCTATCCATCATAAAAGTGCATCTGTCCATCATAAAAGTGCATCTATCCATCATAAAAGTGCATCTGTCCATCATAAAAGTGCATCTGTCCATCATAAAAGTGCCTCCATCCATCATAAAAGAGCATCTATCCATCATAAAAGTGCATCCATCCATCATAAAAGAGCATCTATCCATCATAAAAGTGCATCCATCCATCATAAAAGAGCATCTATCCATCATAAAAGTGCATCCATCCATCATAAAAGTGCATCTATCCATCATAAAAGTGCCTCCATCCATCATAAAAGAGCATCTATCCATCATAAAAGTGCATCCATCCATCATAAAAGTGCATCTATCCATCATAAAAGTGCATCTATCCATCATAAAAGAGCATCTATCCATCATAAAAGTGCATCTGTCCATCATAAAAGTGCATCCGTCCATCATAAAAGAGCATCTCTCCATCATAAAAGTGCATATGTCCATCATAAAAGTGCATCTATCCATCATAAAAGTGCATCTGTCCATCATAAAAGTGCATCTGTCCATCATAAAAGTGCATCCGTCCATCATAAAAGAGCATCCATCCATCATAAAAGTGCATCCATCCATCATAAAAGAGCATCCATCCATCATAAAAGTGCATCCATCCATCATAAAAGTGCATCCATCCATCATAAAAGTGCATCCATCCATCATAAAAGTGCATCTATCCATCATAAAAGTGCATCTGTCCATATGTCCATCATAAAAGTGCATATGTCCATCATAAAAGTGCATCTGTCCATCATAAAAGTGCATCCGTCCATCATAAAAGTGCATCTGTCCATCATAAAAGTGCATCTGTCCATCATAAAAGTGCATCCGTCCATCATAAAAGTGCATCTGTCCATCATAAAAGTGCATCCGTCCATCATAAAAGAGCATCCATCCATCATAAAAGTGCATGTGTCCATCATAAAAGTGCATCTATCCATCATAAAAGTGCATTTGTCCATCATAAAAGAGCATCCATCCATCATAAAAGTGCATCCATCCATCATAAAAGTGCATCTATCCATCATAAAAGTGCATCTATCCATCATAAAAGTGCATCCATCCATCATAAAAGTGCATCTATCCATCATAAAAGTGCATCTATCCATCATAAAAGAGCATCTATCCATCATAAAAGTGCATCCGTCCATCATAAAAGAGCATCTCTCCATCATAAAAGTGCATATGTCCATCATAAAAGTGCATCTGTCCATCATAAAAGTGCATCTGTCCATCATAAAAGTGCATCTGTCCATCATAAAAGTGCATCCGTCCATCATAAAAATGCATCTGTCCATCATGAAAGTGCATCTGTCCATCATAAAAGTGCATTTGTCCATCATAAAAGTGCATCTGTCCATCATGAAAGTGCATCCGTCCATCGTAAAAGTGCATCTGTCCATCATGAAAGTGCATCTATCCATCATAAAAGTGCATTTGTCCATCATAAAAGTGCATCTATCCATCATAAAAGTGCATTTGTCCATCATAAAAGTGCATCTATCCATCATAAAAGTGCATTTGTCCATCATAGAAGTGCATCTGTCCATCATAAAAGTGCATCTGTCCATCATAAAAGTGCATCTGTCCATCATAAAAGTGCATCCATCCATCATAAAAGTGCATCCGTCCATCATAAAAGTGCATCCGTCCATCATAAAAGTGCATCTGTCCATCATAAAAGTGCATCCATCCATCATAAAAGTGCATCTATCCATCATAAAAGTGCATCCGTCCATCATAAAAGTGCATCTGTCCATCATAAAAGTGCATCCATCTATCATAAAAGTGCATCTATCCATCATAAAAGTGCATCCGTCCATCATAAAAGTGCATCCGTCCATCATAAAAGTGCATCTGTCCATCATAAAAGTGCATCCGTCCATCATAGAAGTGCATCTGTCCATCATAAAAGTGCATATGTCCATCATAAAAGTGCATCTGTCCATCATAAAAGTGCATCCATCCATCATAAAAGTGCATCTATCCATCATAAAAGTGCATCCGTCCATCATAAATGTGCATCCGTCCATCATAAAAGTGCATCTGTCCATCATAAAAGTGCATCCATCCATCATAAAAGTGCATCTATCCATCATAAAAGTGCATCCGTCCATCATAAAAGTGCATCCGTCCATCATAAAAGTGCATCTGTCCATCATAAAAGTGCATCCATCCATCATAAAAGTGCATCTATCCATCATAAAAGTGCATCCGTCCATCATAAAAGTGCATCCGTCCATCATAAAAGTGCATCCGTCCATCATAAAAGTGCATCTATCCATCATAAAAGTGCATCTGTCCATCATAAAAGTGCATCTGTCCATCATAAAAGTGCATATGTCCATCATAAAAGTGCATCCATCCATCATAAAAGTGCATCCGTCCATCATAAAAGTGCATCCATCCATCATAAAAGTGCATCTGTCCATCATAAAAGTGCATCCATCCATCATAAAAGTGCATCTATCCATCATAAAAGTGCATCCGTCCATCATAAAAGTGCATCTATCCATCATAAAAGAGCATCCATCCATCATAAAAGTGCATCCATCCATCATAAAAGTGCATCCGTCCATCATAAAAGTGCATCCATCCATCATAAAAGTGCATCTGTCCATCATAAAAGTGCATCCATCCATCATAAAAGTGCATCTATCCATCATAAAAGTGCATCTGTCCATCATAAAAGTGCATCTGTCCATCATAAAAGTGCATATGTCCATCATAAAAGTGCATCCATCCATCATAAAAGTGCATCCGTCCATCATAAAAGTGCATCCATCCATCATAAAAGTGCATCTGTCCATCATAAAAGTGCATCTGTCCATCATGAAAGTGCATCTGTCCATCATAAAAGTGCATCCATCCATCATAAAAGTGCATCTGTCCATCATAAAAGTGCATCTGTCCATCATAAAAGTGCATCTGTCCATCATGAAAGTGCATCTGTCCATCATAAAAGTGCATCCGTCCATCATGAAAGTGCATCTCTACATGTTCAGTATTAACGTTTGACAGCAAAAATCAGCCGACAAAAAAAAAAACCTCATCTAGAACAGCAGTCCCAGCAAAAATAACTGTTTAACCAACTTTACAAGCTCCAATAATACACATTATGCATATAAAATAATGTAAGTGCTTTAACAAAATCTCCATATATAATTCCTGAGGATTCTGACACCGCTTACTCCTATTGCATTACTCAAACTGCAACAAAACTAGTTAAAATCTTTCTGTGGTAACAAATTGAGCTGAACTGGTCCTGAACTCAGAATATTCCTGTAATCCGCTGTAAAGCCTGTGAATGCTGATTACATACAGCAGAACGTCCCTCCTCGAGATCTAGCAGTGCATAAACTGCATGAGCTTCAAATGTAGAACTAAACATTCATCATGGTTACTTGTATTTTGGACAGCTATGAGTGCCGAATGCCACTCTGTTTGGAGTAAAGAGACGAATGCAGCTCTCTTAGTTCTCTTAGGGAACTAAGAGAACTAAGGGAACTAAGAGAACTAAGAGAACTAAGGGAACTAAGGGAACTAAGAGAACTAAGGGAACTAAGGGAACTAAGAGAACTAAGGGAACTAAGAGAACTAAGAGAACTAAGGGAACTAAGGGAACTAAGAGAACTAAGGGAACTAAGAGAACTAAGAGAACTAAGGGAACTAAGGGAACTAAGAGAACTAAGGGAACTAAGAGAACTAAGAGAACTAAGGGAACTAAGGGAACTAAGAGAACTAAGGGAACTAAGAGAACTAAGGGAACTAAGAGAACTAAGAGAACTAAGAGAACTAAGGGAACTAAGGGAACTAAGGGAACTAACTAAGAGAACTAAGGGAACTAAGAGAACTAAGGGAACTAAGAGAACTAAGGGAACTAAGGGAACTAAGGGAACTAAGAGAACTAAGAGAACTAAGGGAACTAAGGGAACTAAGAGAACTAAGGGAACTAAGGGAACTAAGGGAACTAAGAGAACTAAGAGAACTAAGGGAACTAAGGGAACTAAGGGAACTGGGGAACTAAGAGAACTAAGGGAACTAAGGGAACTAAGGGAACTAAGAGAACTAAGGGAACTAAGGGAACTAAGGGAACTGGGGAACTAAGAGAACTAAGGAAACTAAGAGAACTAAGGGAACTAAGAGAACTAAGGGAACTAAGAGAACTAAGGGAACTAAGGGAACTAAGGGAACTAAGAGAACTAAGAGAACTAAGGGAACTAAGGGAACTAAGGGAACTGGGGAACTAAGAGAACTAAGGGAACTAAGAGAACTAAGGGAACTAAGGGAACTAAGAGAACTAAGGGAACTAAGAGAACTAAGGGAACTAAGGGAACTGGGGAACTAAGAGAACTAAGGGAACTAAGGGAACTAAGGGAACTAAGAGAACTAAGGGAACTAAGGGAACTAAGGGAACTAAGAGAACTAAGGGAACTAAGAGAACTAAGGGAACTAAGGGAACTAAGAGAACTAAGGGAACTAAGAGAACTAAGGGAACTAAGGGAACTGGGGAACTAAGAGAACTAAGGGAACTAAGAGAACTAAGGGAACTAAGAGAACTAAGGGAACTAAGGGAACTAAGAGAACTAAGAGAACTAAGGGAACTAAGGGAACTAAGAGAACTAAGGGAACTAAGGGAACTAAGAGAACTAAGGGAACTAAGAGAACTAAGAGAACTAAGGGAACTAAGGGAACTAAGAGAACTAAGGGAACTAAGAGAACTAAGGGAACTAAGGGAACTAAGAGAACTAAGGGAACTAAGAGAACTAAGAGAACTAAGGGAACTAAGGGAACTAAGAGAACTAAGGGAACTAAGGGAACTAAGAGAACTAAGGGAACTAAGAGAACTAAGAGAACTAAGGGAACTAAGGGAACTAAGAGAACTAAGGGAACTAAGAGAACTAAGAGAACTAAGGGAACTAAGGGAACTAAGAGAACTAAGGGAACTAAGAGAACTAAGAGAACTAAGGGAACTAAGGGAACTAAGAGAACTAAGGGAACTAAGAGAACTAAGGGAACTAAGAGAACTAAGAGAACTAAGAGAACTAAGGGAACTAAGGGAACTAAGGGAACTAACTAAGAGAACTAAGGGAACTAAGAGAACTAAGGGAACTAAGAGAACTAAGGGAACTAAGGGAACTAAGGGAACTAAGAGAACTAAGAGAACTAAGGGAACTAAGGGAACTAAGAGAACTAAGGGAACTAAGGGAACTAAGGGAACTAAGAGAACTAAGAGAACTAAGGGAACTAAGGGAACTAAGGGAACTGGGGAACTAAGAGAACTAAGGGAACTAAGAGAACTAAGGGAACTAAGGGAACTAAGGGAACTAAGAGAACTAAGGGAACTAAGGGAACTAAGGGAACTGGGGAACTAAGAGAACTAAGGAAACTAAGAGAACTAAGGGAACTAAGAGAACTAAGGGAACTAAGAGAACTAAGGGAACTAAGGGAACTAAGGGAACTAAGAGAACTAAGAGAACTAAGGGAACTAAGGGAACTAAGGGAACTGGGGAACTAAGAGAACTAAGGGAACTAAGAGAACTAAGGGAACTAAGGGAACTAAGAGAACTAAGGGAACTAAGAGAACTAAGGGAACTAAGGGAACTGGGGAACTAAGAGAACTAAGGGAACTAAGAGAACTAAGGGAACTAAGGGAACTAAGAGAACTAAGGGAACTAAGGGAACTAAGGGAACTAAGAGAACTAAGGGAACTAAGAGAACTAAGGGAACTAAGGGAACTAAGAGAACTAAGGGAACTAAGAGAACTAAGGGAACTAAGGGAACTGGGGAACTAAGAGAACTAAGGGAACTAAGAGAACTAAGGGAACTAAGAGAACTAAGGGAACTAAGGGAACTAAGAGAACTAAGAGAACTAAGGGAACTAAGGGAACTAAGAGAACTAAGGGAACTAAGGGAACTAAGAGAACTAAGGGAACTAAGAGAACTAAGAGAACTAAGGGAACTAAGGGAACTAAGAGAACTAAGGGAACTAAGAGAACTAAGGGAACTAAGGGAACTAAGAGAACTAAGGGAACTAAGAGAACTAAGGGAACTAAGGGAACTAAGGGAACTAAGAGAACTAAGAGAACTAAGGGAACTAAGGGAACTAAGAGAACTAAGAGAACTAAGGGAACTAAGGGAACTAAGGGAACTAAGGGAACTAAGGGAACTAAGAGAACTAAGAGAACTAAGAGAACTAAGAGAACTAAGGGAACTAAGAGAACTAAGGGAACTAAGAGAACTAAGAGAACTAAGGGAACTAAGGGAACTAAGAGAACTAAGGGAACTAAGGGAACTAAGAGAACTAAGGGAACTAAGGGAACTAAGGGAACTGGGGAACTAAGAGAACTAAGGGAACTAAGAGAACTAAGGGAACTAAGAGAACTAAGACAACGAAGGGAACTAAGAGAACTAAGAGAACTAAGAGAACTAAGGGAACTAAGAGAACTAAGAGAACTAAGGGAACTAAGGGAACTGGGGAACTAAGAGAACTAAGGGAACTAAGAGAACTAAGAGAACTAAGACAACGAAGGGAACTAAGAGAACTAAGAGAACTAAGAGAACTAAGGGAACTAAGAGAACTAAGAGAACTAAGGGAACTAAGGGAACTAAGGGAACTAAGAGAACTAAGGGAACTAAGGGAACTAAGAGAACTAAGGGAACTAAGGGAACTAAGGGAACTAAGAGAACTAAGGGAACTAAGAGAACTAAGGGAACTAAGGGAACTAAGGGAACTAAGAGAACTAAGGGAACTAAGAGAACTAAGAGAACTAAGGGAACTAAGGGAACTAAGGGAATTAAGGGAACTAAGAGAACTAAGAGAACTAAGGGAACTAAGAGAACTAAGGGAACTAAGAGAACTAAGAGAACTAAGGGAACTAAGGGAACTAAGGGAACTAAGAGAACTAAGAGAACTAAGGGAACTAAGAGAACTAAGAGAACTAAGAGAACTAAGGGAACTAAGAGAACTAAGGGAACTAAGGGAACTAAGAGAACTAAGGGAACTAAGAGAACTAAGAGAACGAAGGGAACTAAGAGAACTAAGAGAACTAAGAGAACTAAGGGAACTAAGAGAACTAAGAGAACGAAGGGAACTAAGAGAACTAAGGGAACTAAGAGAACTAAGAGAACTAAGGGAACTAAGGGAACTAAGAGAACGAAGGGAACTAAGGGAACTAAGGGAACTAAGAGAACTAAGGGAACTAAGAGAACTAAGGGAACTAAGGGAACTAAGAGAACTAAGAGAACTAAGGGAACTAAGGGAACTAAGAGAACTAAGAGAACTAAGGGAACTAAGAGAACTAAGGGAACTAAGGGAACTAAGAGAACTAAGGGAACTAAGAGAACTAAGAGAACTAAGGGAACTAAGGGAACTAAGAGAACTAAGGGAACTAAGGGAACTAAGAGAACTAAGGGAACTAAGAGAACTAAGGGAACTAAGGGAACTAAGAGAACTAAGAGAACTAAGGGAACTAAGAGAACTAAGGGAACTAAGAGAACTAAGAGAACTAAGAGAACTAAGGGAACTAAGGGAACTAAGGGAACTAAGGGAACTAAGAGAACTAAGAGAACTAAGGGAACTAAGAGAACTAAGGGAACTAAGGGAACTAAGGGAACTAAGAGAACTAAGAGAACGAAGGGAACTAAGAGAACTAAGAGAACTAAGAGAACTAAGGGAACTAAGAGAACTAAGGGAAGTGTGGTCCAGTAAGTGGGTCAAACACACGTGTAGCAGTAGTGAAGAGTTTCTGTTGCTGATCAGGCTATAACATGTATGAATGTGTAACGGAGGTCAGCTCGCAGTGGCTGTGTGAGTAAACCTCACTCCTCTGATCTCGAGACGCTCCAGCGACTGACTCTAGGGGTTGCAGCCTTTAGCCTCTGACTCTCAGACAGGCCGACCCGGGTTCGAGTCCCGCTTGGAAAGGGTGGTTTGAACAAGACGGGTTACACCAAAAATACATCATTGTGAGGGTTGTAGACTGCTCTGCTTTCTTTACAAAAAATAGAAAACAGAGACCAAAGACAGATATCTTAGTCATGCCTCACAAATGTCCACTGACAAATGATTTAATCAGGTTAAAGCTGGTTTACCTCACTCTCAATCTCTCTTTCCACATCCAGTGTCTATTTTGCTTTTGAACTGCGAATCCAGACAGAGTTGGTGAAAATAGATCATATGGTTGAAATTATATACAGTATTTTGAAAGGTAAGAATCATCCTTTATGCAATAACATGGATAAATACACTTTTATGATGGACAGATGCACTTTTATGATGGATAGATGCACTTTTATGATGGATAGATGCACTTTTATGATGGATGGATGCACTTTTATGATGGATGGATGCACTTTTATGATGGATGGATGCACTTTTATGATGGAAAGATGCACTTTTATGATGGATGGATGCACTTTTATGATGGATGGATGCACTTTTATGATGGAAAGATGCTCTTTTATGATGGACAGATGCACTTTTATGATGGATAGATGCACTTTTATGATGGATGGATGCACTTTTATGATGGATAGATGCACTTTTATGATGGATAGATGCACTTTTATGATGGATGGATGCGCTTTTATGATGGATAGATGCACTTTTATGATGGATGGATGCGCTTTTATGATGGATAGATGCACTTTTATGATGGACGGATGCACTTTTATGATGGATAGATGCACTTTTATGATGGACGGATGCACTTTTATGATGGATAGATGCACTTTTATGATGGACGGATGCACTTTTATGATGGATGGATGCACTTTTATGATGGATAGATGCACTTTTATGATGGACGGATGCACTTTTATGATGGATAGATGCACTTTTATGATGGATGGATGCGCTTTTATGATGGATAGATGCACTTTTATGATGGACGGATGCACTTTTATGATGGATAGATGCACTTTTATGATGGACGGATGCACTTTTATGATGGATAGATGCACTTTTATGATGGATAGATGCACTTTTATGATGGATGGATGCACTTTTATGATGGATGGATGCACTTTTATGATGGATAGATGCACTTTTATGATGGATGGATGCGCTTTTATGATGGATGGATGCTCTTTTATGATGGATGGATGCGCTTTTATGATGGATAGATGCACTTTTATGATGGACGGATGCACTTTTATGATGGATAGATGCTCTTTTATGATGGATAGATGCACTTTTATGATGGATAGATGCACTTTTATGATGGATGGATGCGCTTTTATGATGGATAGATGCACTTTTATGATGGATGGATGCACTTTTATGATGGATAGATGCACTTTTATGATGGATAGATGCACTTTTATGATGGATAGATGCACTTTTATGATGGATGGATGCACTTTTATGATGGATGGATGCACTTTTATGATGGATGGATGCACTTTTATGATGGATGGATGCTCTTTTATGATGGATAGATGCACTTTTATGATGGATAGATGCACTTTTATGATGGATGGATGCTCTTTTATGATGGATAGATGCACTTTTATGATGGATGGATGCACTTTTATGATGGATAGATGCACTTTTATGATGGATGGATGCTCTTTTATGATGGATAGATGCACTTTTATGATGGATAGATGCACTTTTATGATGGATGGATGCTCTTTTATGATGGATAGATGCACTTTTATGATGGATGGATGCACTTTTATGATGGATGGATGCACTTTTATGATGGATAGATGCACTTTTATGATGGATGGATGCACTTTTATGATGGATGGATGCACTTTTATGATGGATAGATGCACTTTTATGATGGATGGATGCGCTTTTATGATGGATGGATGCTCTTTTATGATGGATGGATGCGCTTTTATGATGGATAGATGCACTTTTATGATGGACGGATGCACTTTTATGATGGATAGATGCTCTTTTATGATGGATAGATGCACTTTTATGATGGATAGATGCACTTTTATGATGGATGGATGCGCTTTTATGATGGATAGATGCACTTTTATGATGGATGGATGCACTTTTATGATGGATAGATGCACTTTTATGATGGATAGATGCACTTTTATGATGGATGGATGCACTTTTATGATGGATGGATGCACTTTTATGATGGATGGATGCACTTTTATGATGGATAGATGCACTTTTATGATGGATGGATGCTCTTTTATGATGGATAGATGCACTTTTATGATGGATAGATGCACTTTTATGATGGATGGATGCTCTTTTATGATGGATAGATGCACTTTTATGATGGATAGATGCACTTTTATGATGGATGGATGCTCTTTTATGATGGATAGATGCACTTTTATGATGGATGGATGCACTTTTATGATGGATGGATGCACTTTTATGATGGATAGATGCACTTTTATGATGGATAGATGCACTTTTATGATGGATAGATGCACTTTTATGATGGATAGATGCACTTTTATGATGGATGGATGCTCTTTTATGATGGATAGATGCACTTTTATGATGGATAGATGCACTTTTATGATGGATGGATGCACTTTTATGATGGATAGATGCACTTTTATGATGGATGGATGCACTTTTATGATGGATGGATGCACTTTTATGATGGATAGATGCACTTTTATGATGGATGGATGCTCTTTTATGATGGATAGATGCACTTTTATGATGGATGGATGCACTTTTATGATGGATGGATGCACTTTTATGATGGATAGATGCACTTTTATGATGGATAGATGCACTTTTATGATGGATGGATGCACTTTTATGATGGATAGATGCACTTTTATGATGGATGGATGCACTTTTATGATGGATAAATGCACTTTTATGATGGATGGATGCTCTTTTGTGATGGATGGATGCACTTTTATGATGGATGGATGCTCTTTTGTGATGGATAGATGCACTTTTATGATGGATAGATGCACTTTTATGATGGATGGATGCTCTTTTGTGATGGATAGATGCACTTGTATGATGGATGGATGCACTTTTATGATGGATAGATGAACTTTTATGATGGATAGATGAACTTTTATGATGGATAGATGCACTTTTATGATGGATAGATGCACTTTTATGATGGATGGATGCACTTTTATGATGGATAGATGCACTTTTATGATGGATGGATGCACTTTTATGATGGATAAATGCACTTTTATGATGGATGGATGCTCTTTTGTGATGGATGGATGCACTTTTATGATGGATGGATGCTCTTTTGTGATGGATAGATGCACTTTTATGATGGATAGATGCACTTTTATGATGGATGGATGCTCTTTTGTGATGGATAGATGCACTTGTATGATGGATGGATGCACTTTTATGATGGATAGATGAACTTTTATGATGGATAGATGCACTTTTATGATGGATAGATGCTCTTTTATTAAACAACTGCCGAATAGGCCAAAAGTAAAGCATATGTAAAGGCCATGTAAAGGTTTAATGAGCCTTCGGGCTGCAGAATGAGTCAGCTCTGGTCTAGACGCAGCTCCAGTAATGGATTTGTGTATTAGAGCGACCATCAAACAACCAGAGAGCACAAGTCCTGTGACGGCTGAATAAAGCGAGCTCAAGCTCTGTACAAACATCACCAATGGCCCACGTGATGGCCTGAGCTCCTTCCACTGTGACTAACAGAGTTAAGATGTTGAGTCTCCAACTGTAAACTCCAGGGCCCGTATTCATAAAGAATCTTTAATGCAAAGAGTAGCTCCTAGTGACAAAATTCTAAGAAAATTCTAAGCTGAACACAAAGGAAGATATTTGGTAGAATGTTTATAACAAAGAAGAAAGAGCAACCATTGACTACCATAGTATTTTTTTCCCTATATAGTAGTCAATGGTTGCTCTTTCTGCTTTGTTACAAACATTCTTCCAAATATCTTCCTTTGTGTTCAGCAGAAGAAAGAAACTCATACAGGTTTGATCATCATGAGGGAGAGTAAATGATGACAGAATTTTCATTTTTGGGTGAACTGTCCCTTCAAACCCAACTTTCAAACCACCAGTTAAATAGACATGCCAGCAATCTGTGTAATTGGAAAGAGTGGAACATTGTTTATAATTCTAAGCCAATCAAATACCTTATAGGAAATTAACAGCATGGTAAATAATAAAAGGATTAATATATATATATGTGTATATATATATATATATATATATATATATATATATATATATAATGTGTGTGTGAGTGAGAGAGAACGGTAAAATTTGCGCTTGTAATTTCAAAGTGAAGGTTTAGAATAGACCCTATATTTAAAAGCGCTCCTTTTTTCCCCTTTTTGGACAACCAACCAATCACAGTCTTCAAAACACTGTGTCATACGTAGCAACGCCTCTTCACTAAGATTAAAGTTTTTGTATTTTCCTTGCTCAGAGATGCTCTCAGATCGGTCCCGAATAGCTCCTAAGCTAAGACTCCTACGTACAAGTGTTTGAGCTAAATTAGGAGTTTTCTGAGAGGACTCTTAGAATCTTTATGAATACGGGCCTGTAAGGGTTGATATCGCTGTATATAAAGATTATTTTAGCTGGCTGATGGTGTAAACGTGATTGAATTGTTAAAAAATATATTCTGGGGATATTTTCAATTTGTATTCAGGGTATTTTGGTCTGAATAAAACAATTATCTCTTTATCACTTACTAACAACAATCAAAAAATATATATTTGAGCAATAATGGAGCAGGATTTTAAAAAAATTGTTATCCGGAGGTTTTTAATATTGTTCTGTTATATTTATTTGTCCAGTTTCTTGTAATTATAGGGCCCTATATGAAATTTTAGACTCCATATTAATGGTTAAATATAATTTTAGTAATCAAAAATCATGTATAATGAATCAAAATTATGAAACATACCATTTAACAACAATTTATTAAAAGTTTAACAACAATGACGTGTAGTGCCCTCTGAAATTCCCAAATTCCGTGTAATTTTTTTCACGAAATTCTGCGTTTTCTGTTTTAAGTTTTCTGGATTCCATTTTAATGGTTTAAATACATTTTAATAATCATGTCTAATGAATTGAATTCACAAAATACAACAATTTATTAGGCTCATTTCGAAATAGAATTTCATTTCATAAAAAAAAACAATTTGTGTGTATTTTTATTTTTATGGCAATCAAATTAAGGCATAAAACATTAATTTAATTTATCTTTTAATCATACGAAATTAAAGAAAACCATCAAACAAAGTGCTTCACAAAAAATGTAAGTTTTATTATTATTATTAATACATTGAATAATAACTATATTCGACTGTACAGCAGTAACACATTTCTGTCATAATTTCTTCAAGTTAAACCGAAGTTTTATTTTGACATGTTGTCATGTTAATTCAATGTTACTTGCCATTTCTTTATATTGTTTTGTGAAATTTACTACCAATGAGTGAGTAAAAATTGTTTCATAGTAAAACATTTTTTTTTTGTGTATAAACCTTACTTTCACTTTTCTCCTAATATATCATTTCAATGAAATTGAATATTGTTTAAAATGTTAACAGTGATGCTATAGAGGGAATGATGGGAAATGTAGTTTGATGTTGCCTCAAATAGTAGATGAATGTTACTTTTGCTTGCTAGTGTAACGGAGTAAGTAAAGTAAACCTCACTCCTCTGATCTCAAGAGACGATCTCAAGAGGGTTACGCTAGTCTTCAACATTAACAGTGAATGTGAATGACTAAATCACAATGTTCATTTGTGCTTGTTTTGTAAAATACAGTCATTCTGATATGATTGTAAATCATCTTAAGTTGAAGTGTGGTCAACTTTTCATCCATAAATATTGAAGGTCTTTCCAGCAGTGTCTTGTTCTCCACAGCACAGGCTCTTTTCTGACAGTGGAATAATGAATAATCATTAGCAGTCATCAGCTACAGAGCGGGACTTCCATGATAATTATCCCATCAGGCCGTTAATTACAGAGCACAATACGACTAAGATCTTCCTAAACCTCATGCCACGATGAGTTAATAGTTCAGTGGTTCAGGATTGATTGAAAGCATCTGAACATGGCTTGTCTCTACAGGAGGAAAGCATGCGGGCCACAGTCGATTTCACTCATGATGGCGTGTCAGAATATGTTTAGCATGATAAGAATCATGTGTTTCTGATGTGCCTCAGCGATCTTCATGCTTCAGCTGTGGTTGAATATGATGTGGTTTAGAACAGAGCCTCCAGTTGGACAGATCTGCATCTCACACTGCAAAAATGTTTTTCTTACTTAGTATTTTTGTCTTGTTTTCAGTCCAAATATCTAAAAAATCTTACATTAAGAAGCATTTACTAGAGTTTTTGTCTTGTTTTGGGCAAAAATAACTCAAAATTAAGGTTTTTTTTGCTTAAAATAAGCAAAATAATCTGCCAATGGGCTAAGAAAAATAATCTTAATTCAAACAGAAAACAAGATTATTTTGCTTACCCCATTCGCAGATTATTTTGCGTATTTTAAGCAAAAACTCCCTTAATTTATAGTTATTTTCCCCCAAAACAAGACAGTAGTAATAAAAGTGTAGTAAATGCTTCTTAATGTAAGATTTTTTAGATATTTGGACTGAAAAAAAGACAAAAATACTAAGTAAGAAAAGCATTTGCAGTGCATTTGGATTTTTCTCATAGTGACAAAGACCTTTATCAAATCAAATCACTTCATTGTCAACAACACTGGGTAGTCAAATGCCCCTATTGTGCTTTTTGGGATATTACCTTTCATGTCGTGTGTATTGAAGCTGTTTGTGAATGTAAAAGGTCTGCAAAGTTTCAAAAATCAAAGAGTTATTGTCTCCCAAAAGAAAGAAGTGTTTAAACCTGTTAGGAGACAAAATGAAGAGCCTTTAAAATAGCATAATAGGAGCACTTTAAAGGGTAAATTCACCCAAAAAATGAAATTTCTGTAATTAATTCCTCACCCTCATGAAAGCAAAATAATCTTCATTCAAACAGAAAACAAGATTATTTTGCTTACCCCATTGGCAGATTATTTTGCTTATTTGAAGCAAAAACTCCCTTAATTTTGAGTTATTTTCCCCCAAAACAAGACAAAAACTCTAGTAAATGCTTCTTAATGTAAGATTTTTTAGATATTTGGACTGAAAACAAGACAAAAATACTAAGTAAGAAAAGCATATATATATATATATATTGAAATTGAAAACAGCAGTGGGTATGTGACCTTTAAGAGGAAATGTGCACATGCATTTTAGTTTTATTGTTCATACTGTGCGAAACAAAGTGTTTCTGTGCTTTAACTGATAGCATGTGAGACCTATTGAGCTCCAGTCAAATGATGGTATGATTTGTCCATCTGCTGAATAAATGCCCTCTCTGTGTCCTTTCTCTCAGAGTGACCGTCTCCTAATCAAAGGTGCGAAGATAGTGAACGATGATCAGTCTTTCCACGCCGACATCTACATGGAGGATGGAGTCATCAAGCAAGTGCTTTATTATTATTTCCCGTCATTATGCTCCTGATTGTCTGAAGTATTGACTGACAGTAGAGATGGCATGCGCTCTCCAGGCAGATCGGGGAAAACCTCATCGTTCCTGGTGGTGTGAAGACCATCGATGCCCACGACCGGATGCTGATCCCGGGTGGCATTGATGTTCATACCCGCTTCCAGATGCCCGACCGGGGCATGACGGCGGCCGATGACTTCTACCAGGGCACGCGAGCCGCCCTCGCTGGCGGAACCACGATGATCAGTACGTCTACAAAACATAGATATATCATTACATTCTTCACATGAATTTTTCTGTCATCCAAAACATATTAGACATGTATCATTTTGTACTACATTTTGCAAATTAAAAAAAAAATATATATATATAATATAATATAAAATATATATAATTAGGGGCATTACTGCAGAAAAAATGTAGATATTAATCCTGTAAATTACAAAAAAATCATGAAATTATGATTAATAATAATAATAATAACTTTATTTTATATAGCGCCTTTAAAGGCAACTTCTCAAAGCGCTGTACATAAGAACATAAAATCACAACTGAATATAACAATATGCATATATATATATATATATACATATATGCACACATACACATACATGTACATACACATACATACATAAACATGCACACATATATATGAAAAATAAATAGTACAAAAAGAAAATATAATACAACTAAAAACAACTTAAAATAAAATTACATAAACGCTTCCCTAAAAAAGAATGTTTTTAAGCTGGATTTAAAAATGTGCAAGGAATTCATAATTTTAACAACATGTTAAATTGCATATATTGTTTTATTATATTTTTGTTTATATATATATATATATATATATATATATATATATATATATATATATATATATATATATATATATATATATATATATATATATATACACATTTTTATAAATTAATAACACATTTATTTGAATAAATAATTTAAATGTATTTATATAAATAAATGTATTAATAATATATATATTGATAAAAAATATTAAAACTATAAAATGTATACACACACACACACACACACACACATATATATATATATATATATATATATTAGTGCTGGGGAAAAATTTATCGTGATTAATTGTATCCAAAATAAAAGTTTGTGTTTACATAATATATGTGTGTGTACGGTGTATAATTATCATGTATATATAAATACACACACATGCATGTATATAGTTAAGAAAAATATATGTCATATTTTAATTAAAAAAAAATATTTATATATAAAATAAATTAGACATACAGTATATACATGCATGTGTGTGTATTTATATATACATAATAACTATACACAGTACCCACACATATGTAAACACAACTTTTATTTTGGATGTAATTAATCATGATTAATTTTTCCCCAGCACTATATATATATATATATATATATATATATATATATATATATATATATATATATATATATATATATATATATATATATATATATATATATATATATATATATATATATATATATATATATATATGTATGTATGTGTGTGTGTACTGGACATATGTGTCTGTGTATGTATATACAGTGTATATATAAGAAAAATAATACAATATTTTCTATGCAATTTAAAGTTATTAAAATTATGAATCATAATCTCATTATTTTTTTTTGTAATTACCTGTAAATTAAATTTCTCTTTTTTTCGGCAGTAATGTGCCCCTAATTATAATTTTTTTTATTTTCAAAATGTTGTACAAAATGATACATGTCTAATATGCTTTGGATGGTAGTCAAACTCCTAAAACAATTTGATATATGAATAAATTAGACATATAATCATTTAGATTATTCGTCGTTTGCTTTATAAACTGATCAGTGAGTACCACTAAACAATTAAAGCTGCACTATGTAACATTTTTGCAGTCAAATATCCAAACACCGCTATAGGCCAGTGTTATATATGTTGTTCAGTCGAGTACTTACAATATCCCAAATGTTCCCAGCTATTTGTAAATGGTGAGATGCTCTTTTACCCGAGGAACCATCATCAAACTACGCCTTTGTTTTGAACAGGCGACCTCTAGCGGACGGAAAAGTTACATAGTGCAGCTTTAACTAATGTCAGATGTTTACTTTGGCAGCACTAATATAATTATACGTTACTAACTGACTGTTACGCGCTAACAAAAGCATGATGGGATTACCAGGTTTTTTGGACTTGCATCATATTAGTAGCATTTTCAGTACTGCAGTACTTTTTGTAAACCTTCTCTAAAAGTACTGAATCTGTAGTATGATGATACATTGAAGAAAGAAACACTACTACCATGATGCAAACCTACCGAGCATGAAGCTAAAACAAAGCTAAATATAATGTTTATTGTGACAAATGTTGGCTAATTCAGAGCATGAGGTCTGAAAGTGTGTGTGTTACTGTAGTGTGAGTTTACACACAGGATCAGTGCTAATGTACCCCAGCTGTGTTTCAGACCCAAACAGAACCATTGTGTGAGACTGGCCGAGTGTCAATCATCACCAGACCCAGATCATTAGCGATCAGTTATAATAACACCGTCTTGATTAGCATTGGCTCCAGCTTAGATGTCACGTCTGTGGATGTTGAGAGAGCCGGTCAGCTCACACACACACACACACACTTTTCCCTTCAGACTCTCGGCTTGTCAAAAGAGCACAAGCAATGTGTAAATACAATGTGTAAAGCAGTTTGAGAAAGACGATAGTGTCATCATTCAGCTGAAGTCACTTCAGTGTTGATTCAATTAATTTCAATAACCGTCATCAATTATGAAATAAATCTGATTCAGCTCCAAAGAAGACTATTCTAGGGTGATCATATTTTGGCCCGGCGATGAGATACTCAAATGATACTCGAAGTTTACTCAAAGATTCCTTATTGATTTCAATACAATTAAAGTATGCCCCCTCTGTATGGATAGAAAATTGTATATTAGGGCCAGGACAGGACTTGAAAACTAGACTATTCTCATTATCCAGTTTTGTTCTCATCCAATAGTGTGCAGTCAAATTGATAGTAGTACTGAATATTAAGTGTCTTTTAAAGGTGTCATGAACTGGCTTTTTTATGTTTTTTACGTCGACTTATGACGTTCGTGTGGTTTTTACATTCAGAAACATCATAATGAATAATAATAAGCTATTTTCTGCCCTGGTTTTGAGCCTCTCTCCTGGAACGCTCTGTTTTTATGGGTGTGCCACATCTTCAGGACTTTGGAAGTAAACGCCCACTGCTGTGATTGGATAACAGTTTTGCATAATAATGAGTTTCGGCTCCCCTGTTAGTGCCGTAAACTGTAGAATAATATGGGCGTAGTGTCACCCATAGGATCTGAAGAGCAGTTCTGAAGTGTAAAGTCGGGTCGAGCTGGCCGTCGCCATCTTGTCAGCGCTTCACTCCCGGATAACAGAAAATGGGCAAAGAGGCGGGACGTGGGCGGAGCTGAGGTGACGACTAACAGACAGCAGACAAACGGCAATCCACCTGTCACTCAAAGTGGCCACGCCCTTAATTATGCAGAACTTTAAGGCTTTATATAATGTAAAGGAATGAGTTATAAAAACACCCCCCCCTCACAGTCGTCATGAAGGGCAACATTAGCCGTAGAGCCCAAAAGCACAGTTTGTCCCAGACTGTAAACATGTGTTCTTCTGCTGTAAAGTTGGCCATTTTAACATGAGCTCAATGAGATTCTGCTCCTTCTGGAGTCTGTCTCTAGTGGCCAGTCCATGAACTGCAGTTTAAGGCACTTCAGTATCGGCTTCAGGAGAAACTGCGGGAGGAGCCGATTGGTCAGTACATGTGAAGGATTGTTTTGAAAACTTCCGATGTGGAGAAACGACAACAGGAATGATTCGCCCACAGGGCTCGCAGAATGTCTTTATCAAACACACACAATGATTTATCTCTCATACACCCGCAATTAATATGAATGTTATATTTTATTACTTGGTCTGCCCAATCGGTGGATATATCCGCGAACCGCGCATCACTCACACACACACACACACACACACACACAAGCCAAGTACGTGCATCAGCGAAACTTCACTGCAGACAAATCATTTTGTTCAAAACGTCTGCAACATCATCAGTAGATATCAAACGATCTGTAACAATGCAATACTATCACATATAAACATGTTTTACTCACACAAGTGTTGCTCCATTCCTGTCGGATACAGAAGGCACAGCGTTGTGTTTTAATCTCAGTCCGTCTGCAAATCAAGTCTCGACCTGTGTCTTGTTTACAAACGAATCCGCGGTTAAATGAAGGAACAAACGCGCAACGTCTTCCCCACGTGAGCTGGATCTTCATTAAAAATAAAGTTCAACCACTTTAGAATCTGAAGGAAGCTCATGAGTGACTGTGGTCTTCCACAGGCACAGCTCAATATCTCGCTGTCTTCGGCATGTTTATTGCTAGCGCGATCCGTTTAGCGAGTCGTGGGGGGGCTACAGAATCAGGCGTTCTTCTTCTTCTGTTGAGCCGGCGTTTCACCACACACTGACGTCAAGGGCCGGCACATTCTGATATCCAGCGTTTGCTGGGTCTGGTGTCAATAAAAGCTTTTCTTTAACCAACAAGGACGTTTTCAGCTCCGAAACGCACAGGATATTCTTATATCACGATTAACTTTTATATATCAAAGGCTCAATGAAAAGTTGATTTCTCAATTCATGACCCCTTTAAACCGCGAAATGAGTTACATGTTGAAGTTTATATCCTTCCATTTACTTCTATACACACAAGTTTCCTCACCGTTTAGATGTTGATGTGTATTTTCAGTCGATCATGTGGTCCCGGAGCCTGGCGTTAGTCTGATCGCCGCCTTTAACCAGTGGAGGGAGTGGGCCGACCACAAGTCCTGCTGCGATTACTCTCTCCATGTGGACATCACGGAGTGGCACAACGGCATCCAGGAGGAGGTGGAGGCGCTGGTCAAAGATCACGGTATGGTCCTCAGAGACGTCGGATGGGTTAAAGGACACACAGCAACACATCCGTCTGTTGAAAGTAGCCTACTTTAACCTGTTGAGACATGCCTTTACCTGTGAGCTGGGATTGTGATGTTTTCAAATACCATATGCTTTCTTTTCATAATTCTGCTAGTGTCACAAAAACTACTCACTTCACCCAAAACGTGTGCTAACACGAAACATTTGAAATAAGAATGGCAAACAATAGCACAAATAAATAGATTACAATTAAGAGACTAATTAAACAAAGTGGCTTTGAGATTTTCAGGTGGGTCTAACAGTAGTTAGTATAAAATAATGCAACGATTAGGTTTTTCCACCTTGAACAGTATTCACACATGAAAGTGATGATTTAGGCACTTTACGGCTCAAATTACGCACATTTTCGAAGGAGGAATCCTTACAAGATCGCAGTTCAATCTGCACATGTTGACCTTTAAACTCTCAACGTCCGTGACCCTGTACTTCAGCCTCCCAGCAGGCACTGGACATCAAGATGACGTCAGATTGACATTGGTCCCCAACGTCGGATAGATGTTGCATTGTGGTTGAAAATGAAAATCGGGTTGACGTAAGAACCCAACGTCTGTCCAACGTTTTTCATTTTCAGCCACAATGCAACGTCTGTCCGCCGTTGGAGATTGACGTCAATATGACGTTGACTCAATGTTGTATTTTGGTTAGTTAACAACACAACCTAAAACCAACAAAAGATCAACATCTAATGATGTTATAATTTGACGTTGTGTGGACGTTCCCATTATGATGTTAAGGAGATGTTGGGTTTCGGTCACTACACCTCACGACTAAATGTCTGATGTGATTACAACGTTGGCTTGAGACGTTGGCTCAACGTTGGATTTTGGTTAGTTAACAACACAACCTAAAACCAATAACGTCTGACATTGTGTGGACGTTCCCATTATGACGTTAAGGAGACGTTGGGTTTTGGTCACTACACCTCACGACTAAATGTCAGTATCTGACGTCATTACGACGTTGACTTGAGACGTTTGCTCAACGTTGTATTTTGGTTACTTTACAACACAACCTAAAAAAAACTAAATATCAATGTCAGCTGACGTCGGTTTTGGACGTCAAGTTAACGTTGGTATTAGACGTTGAGCTGACATTGGTCACCTGACGCAACCAAATATCAACGTCCTATGACATCGTGTGCCTGCTGGACTTGCTTGTTCTAGCAGTTCCATCTCCATTATGTGTGTCCATGTCTGATGATGTCTAACATCCTGGTCTTTCTTTCTCCCAGGCATCAACTCATTCCTGGTCTACTTGGCTTACAAGGATATTTTCCAGCTAAACGACTCCCAGGTATGACTTTAAAGCTTGATTTCTCATGCATACGCCTTTAATTATGCTTATAAATTTGGATCAGACATGATTAATGTAAAGTCTAAACCTGTGTGTTTTTGGTGCGTTGAGTATTGATGAGTTCTCCATGCACTGATGTGGTTTGAGCTGAGACGAACACAGCCGTGGTGTTTCTCGTGTGTGTTATAGATGTATGAAGTGTTCAGTGTGATCAGGGACATGGGAGCCATCGCCCAGGTGCACGCAGAGAACGGTGACATCATCGCTGAGGTGAGCTCACTATATATAACGCTACTGGAATTTATAACCTCGATACGATACCTTGAAAAATATCGATATTTGATACCATTTTTGATACCACATGTTTTTTATTAGGCACTATAGATGATATTTACTAAGTGAGATAGTGATATATTCTATTTACACCATGTAAAAGTAGTTCTTTGCGATATGTGTAAATAGTAATTAGATGCTATTTATACTTTATTTTGACAAATACACCTCATTAACAGGATGCACTAATAACAAAGAGTGTAAATTATTATATTTATTAAAATTATTAAATGGATGCCGCCTTAATGGGACAGTAAAATCCCTCCCTACACCGACCCAACAAATTATTTTATTATTATTAAACATTTCGTTAGGCACTAACGCATTTTCTTAATTTTTATTAAACGTAAATGACAATCAAATTACATTTCAAATATTTTTTTCCTAAAGATGGCTTCTGTCATTTAAGGCAGTTTTTATCACGATGATTTCATTTCAAGTGTTCGGTTTTTAAATAAGTTTGGTTTTAGTTAGTTATTTGATGCTATAAAAATGGGGGGGGGGGGGGGGGGGGGTGACGTCATGATTGACAGCTGAGATTGATCAATGAGCATTGTCCCTATCAAATAAAATAAATGAAATGAAGATTGACAGCTGTGATTGACAGCTGTGATTGACAGCAGTGATTGACACCTGAGCTTGACAGCAGTGATTGACAGCTGTGATTGACAGCAGTGATTGACAGCAGTGATTGACAGCTTAGATTGACAGCTGTGATTGACAGCTGAGATTGACAGCAGTGATTGACAGCTGTGATTGACAGCAGTGATTGACAGCAGTGATTGACAGCTGCGATTGACAACAGTGATTGACAGCTTAGATTGACAGCTGTGATTGACAGCTGAGATTGACAGCAGTGCTTGACAGATGTGATTGACAGCTGTTATTGACAGCAGTGATTGACGACTGTGATTGACAGCTGAGATTGACAGCAGTGATTGACAGCTGAGATTGACAGCAGTGATTGACAGATGTGATTGACAGCTGTTATTGACAGCAGTGATTGACAGCAGTGATTGACGACTGTGATTGACAGCTGAGATTGACAGCAGTGATTGACAGCTGAGATTGACAGCAGTGATTGACAGATGTGATTGACAGCTGTTATTGACAGCTGAGATTGACAGCAGTGATTGACAGCTGAGATTGACAGCAGGCAGTAATACAATAGGCATAAATAAACAAATAGCAAACAATAGCACAAATAAATAGATTCGAAGAGACAAAATTAAATAAACGTGAGTTTTTCAGGTCAGGCTAGTATTCAGCGAAACACTACAGTCATTACATTTAAAGAATAACACTGGATAGTCTTCATTGTAAAGATTAAATATAGATTAATGCTTAGAATTAAAGTTACAAGAGTGGTGAGGGATTCTCTTTATTAACACAATAGCCAGCCGTGGGTTTATTAGGCTGCTGTCACTTTAAGAGCGAATGCACGGATCCATTATACAGACACACAGAGTTGTCTTTCTCAACTATTCACATTCCCAAACTGACTGTGTTCACCTGAATACTCGCCAAGACAGCCATTTTTTAATCAATGTTGTGTGTATTCGACCGTTTAAGTGCAAAACGCCACGAAAAACAACTCAATTTGGTGCTCGTGAGCTGTTTGAGCGGCAAAATACAGTCAAAACAATGATATTGTAAAATATTATTACAATTTTAAACAACTGTTTTCTGATATTTTAAAATGTGAATGGCAATTCTGATTTTTATATAGTATATCACCTAATTTTTAAGATTCTTTTGAATTATTTCCCAGTTAATGCAGATTAAAATACATTATATGTAATTAAATGTAGTATTTGTAAAAAGTAAAATGATAAATTGCATTATTTAATTTGTTTTTAGGTCCATTTTTTAGGTTTGTTTCTTTACAAATCCATATAAACCTCTATCACTCTCTTTTGCTTTTAGGAGCAGAAGAGGATTCTGGGATTAGGCATCACTGGTCCGGAGGGACACGTTCTGAGCCGCCCAGAGGAGGTAAAACACTTCACATGCACCCTGACTAGTGCTATAATCTAGGGCACATCCCACCATCAGAACACTACAGCTGTGCTCCACATGGAAGGAGGTTTACACCTGAGAACGCTTCCAAAATAACCTTCAAACATGCTGCACTAAAACACATTGATGGTTTGTTTCCCTTTAGGGATCAGGGGAGTTCAGACTTTCCACTTTCCCACTGTTTTTGCAGCCAAAGTCATTGATCATTGGTGTCACAGACGCATCAGCCTTCCAGAAGGCTTTAGCTCATAAAGTGCAGTCAGCGTTCAGGAGTTGCTGAGCAGCACTACGTCTGTAATTTCAGCCGAAGGTCAGTGAGTTTCGGCCGATGTTTTATAGGTGGAGGCCGAGGCCATCAATCGGGCTGTGACTGTGGCCAATCAGACCAACTGCCCGCTCTACATCACCAAAGTCATGAGCAAGAGTGCTGCTGATGTCATCGCACAGGCCAGGAAAAAAGGTACATCAGATGCTTGCTATTAAAGTGCTATGAATTGATCGCCTTCCCACTAACCCTTGGATGAGCCTGGAAAAAGTTGTCACATGGGTTTCATTCTCAAATCAATGAGCTCCTAACTAGAGGCCATTTGACATCGACGGTGTTCCAAACACTACTGAGCTGCATTTTTAGGAAACTTCCTGCACAAATAGTAATACTAGTACTCTGCTGAAAAAAGGGCTAAAACCAGCCTAAACTTAGTTTGTTCTAACCAATAACATAGACATCCATAATAAAGGCTAGATGTCTTGTCCGCGCTGCTGGCCAATGGAGGTCGACGTCCGCTCCTGGCGGCCATCTTGTCACAGTCAGCTCGCTCACTCATTGTGTTTTAATGGTGAATGTACTTTTTAAATAACCATAACTTGCTAAATTTTCTACCTATTTTCAAACTGTTTGGTTTGTTATAAACGTCAGAGATGTAGTTATGACACTGCATACTTATGAATAATTATTCATAATTTGTTCAAGCATCCAGAATTATAGCCACGTTAATAGCGTTTGTAAGAAACCAAACCATTTGTAAATCCGTTAAGATTTCAGCGAGATAAGAGTATTTGTGTTCAGATCACTCGCCTCACATCAGGAGCCCGCCAGAACGCTGGCATGTGACAAGATGGCCGCCAGAAAGCTCGCTTGTGACAAGATGGCCGCCAGAAAGCTCGCAAGGAAATGGATACATAATCATACCGAGTCTCTAAAACAATCATTGTCATAGATTATATTGTTTGTTCACAGTTTGAACGTTTCCATTCGCTTAATTTCAGGATCTGAGGTGAATTATCCTTAAACCAGTTAGCCTGCGTGGTGCGTGGGCAGGGGCGGGCGTGTTTGCACTTTTATTTACTTTTGTATTATAAAATATATTCAATCAACTATCAAAAAACTCTGCATCATTTGAAATTGAAAACACTCCAGATTCATGTTCTGAAGTTGTTTTTGTGATAAATAGGGGAGAGCAGGCACAACCTAACGCTTTTTGACTCTCTCAGTTTGTGTAAATCCACTTTGGGTTCAGAGTATTTATTTTTCCCACATTAATTTCCCACATGTCTAGTACAATTATGTGGTTTTGTTTCATTAATACAGTGTTTATACATTTTATACATTTATACATTAATACATTTTTTCTTGATTTACCCCGAAAGAATGGAAGTGAAATGTGACAACATGCCCCGTAGGTGGAGTACATTATAACATGACCAAATAACAGCTGAAAATGTCACCTGATATAATCCAAAAAATATCCAAGACAAACTAAAATATTTTGTCAACAAAATACAATTATTAACTTTTTAAAATATAATAATGGCATTTTTTAATCATTAAAAATATAAAAATGTTTGAGTTTGACCACAAACACATCGCTAAATACAGCTAAACAGCTCAAAACATAATAATAATAAATAATTTCTGAACATTGACTCAGTCATTATTCACCCTTTTCTCATGGTTTCTCAAAATAATTCATAAAAGTATAGAATATAATGGCATATTTCTAATAGGGGCTCATTGTGACAAGATGCCCCAACTGGGATTAACCGCGGCTCGTGTTTTCTGCTGTTAGATCAGCATTAAAGAACATCTCAACTGTTAAATAACAGATATAAGATTACAATAATATCAGATTTGTCTTATTTTAAATAAACACAAAAACAGAGATGAAAAATAAACTTAAGTAAGAAATGTACTTTTGCTATAATTAAATAAATGTTCAGTTATATCTTCCAGAGATTTCTTTAATTTTGGCGCTATTTTTTCTCTAAATAATGTTGATATGGCAACTTGTAAATACACTAAGTTTCGTCATTCTGGCATGTGTGGAAAGTGTTAAAACATGCGTGTTACAACTAACCCCGCGTTAGGTGGGATGAAATGCTGAAGCCATGTAAACATGAACAGAATAACTGCAGATGGATTGCAGATAATCGCTCAGATCAGATCGGACGAAGCCAAGAAACACCAGCACACATTTCAGTGTAAGGGTCCACTCTTCACAACACATCCCACTTTATAATCCAGAACAACAAACAATAGAGAAAAAAACGTTTGTTTGCATGAGCATTTTGAGTTGGAGTAATCAATCATGTCCATTTTCACTGAAATATGGATTCTAATCCGTATTCTGACGATCTGCAGTTTAGACTCTTGCGCTGAATATGAGCCCTCCCTCGTCTCTCTCCTCCAATCACAGGCCTTCTGGGGCCTCATTAGCGCATTACAGGCTCGGCGAGGTGTCAATCACACAGAGATGTATAAAGTACTAGAGACACATACTTGAGTAAAAGTACAAGTTCCTTATCAAAAAAGTGACTTGAGTAGAAGTTGAAGTGCTCTTTAAGCACCACACTTAAGTAGAAGTACTAAAGTATTCAAAAATTTTTGTACTTAAGTATTGCAAGTAGTTTATTTTAAAATGTACTACTCAAGTACTGAAAGTAAAAGTACAAGTATTGTGTTATGTAGTTATTAAAGAAAGTAGTCAAAAGTTTGAACATCAGATTGTTTTTATTATTTCAAATGATTAAGCTAAAGGACAATCACAATGTTGGTAGGTAATTTTTCTACATATTGTCATATAAATAACCTGAAAATACTGTAGTTCATTATGATTAAATCTTACTATAACCACTCTTACTAAAAAAAATGGGGTAAGCAGACTTATATTCTCATTTCAAGAGGTGTTCTGAGTAAATGATTTGTTTGTAACACTTTACAATATGGTTTGATTTGTTAACATTACATTAGTTAATGTATTAGACTAATAACTAACATGAACTAACCATGATCAATACATTTGTAACTGTATTTATTAATCTTTGTTAATCTTAGTTAATAAAAATACAGCTGTTCATTGTTTGAATATGTTACTTCACAGTGCACATTAACTATGTAAACAAATAGAGAGCAATTTGAGCGCAAGACGCTCGTGTTGTTTTAAAGACAGTGAATGCGCGCTCGCGGGGCTCTCTCGCGATCTCTCTCGCGTGCTCTCTCTCGCGATCTCTCTCTCTCTCTCTCTCTCATGCGCGGTAATGTGGGTTTGGAAAGGAATGATTCGTAACATTTTTATAATTGTAACGAGTAACGATGCAGCACATAAAAAAAATATCGGAGTAAAAGTATTAAACTCATCGAAAATATGTACTGAAGTAAAAGTGGAAGTAGGAGAAAAAAATAATACTCTAGTAAAGTACAGATACTGCCTTTTAGTACTTAAGTACAGTAGTGAAGTAGTTCTACTTCGTTACTATACATCTCTGCAATCACAGCACACATGGTTTTCACTGGATAAAGCCAGTCAATGCCTAGCCAATGCCTTGCCAGCAAAGTTTTGATGGATGGACATAGTAACCAATCAAAAGTCGTCATCTTTTACCTTGTTTTACTCCTGTACTACTTTGAGTTGGCGACTCTGACCCCTGTGTGTTCCCTGTGTAGGGGCCGTGGTGTACGGGGAGCCCATCTCAGCCAGCCTGGGGACGGATGGCACTCACTACTGGAGCAAGAACTGGGCCAAAGCTGCCGCCTACATCACATCTCCACCCCTCAGCCCTGACCCCACCACCCCAGACTATCTCCACTCCATGCTGGCCTGGTATGTGTCCAGCACTGCTGCATTATGGGATATAGAGTACAGGGGGTCATCAGGGCTGCCAACTCTCGGTCTCACAGTCTCACTCTGTCCAACTTAATCTCACGCCAAATTGACAAACCTGCTTTTGATATTAAACAAAGTCTAAGCTTTTACATTTTTTTAGCGTTTTGTCGCTAATGTGGCATAACAGTTAAAGCCAGAGGTGTTGAAACATACTTTCATCTTTTTTTACTTAGTATTTTTGTCTTGTTTTCAGTCCAAATATCTAAAAAATCTTACATTAAGAAGCATTTACTAGACAAGCAAAAGTTTTTGTCTTGTTTTGGGGGAAAATAACTCAAAAAATAAGCAAAATAATCTGCCAAGGGGCTAAGCAAAATAATCTTGTTTTCTGTTTGAATTAAGATTATTTTTCTTACCCCATTGGCAGATTATTTTGCTTATTTTAAGCAAAAACTTCCTTAATTTTGAGTTATTTCCCCCCCCAAATAAGACAAAAACTCCAGTAAATGCTTCTTAATGTGAGATTTTTTAGATATTTGGACTGAAAACAAGACAAAAATACTAAGTAAGAAATGCATTTTTTGCAGTGAAGACATTTGAATGGCTTAAGCGGATACACAACAGCTTCACTATACAGGTGTTTGCAGCAAGTTTTGGTAAACAGACCAGCATAGTGTGCATTGATTATTACGTCAACCATATTTACAGGTTCATTATATTATGGAGAGTGGTGGAGAACAACATTGTTAACAGTATTGTTCATGTTTTTCTTGTATTTAGCCCTCAGGTATTCCTTACTAATCGCTCACACTCATTGATGGTCAAATGTGACCATACACCTTAACTACATTTCAATTAAATATTATATTACAATTAGTGTAGTAATTAAGGTTAAAATAGAGAATTCCAATACAAAGTGGCAAATTAGACTCATTTTGTGGCTAGAAAAATAATAATTTTCATTTTTAATGCTATTACCCACCAGGAGCCTTTATGGCTCTTTAATAAATATACATGTATCTAATCTAGTTGCTCAAAAAAGTATTGCAGTTTTGCATTTTAATAAATATTTGGATATGATCAAACACTAGAAATTCTTTAAATGTGAAATTTTAAAACGTTAATAACTTACATCCTAATATTTTTAATGATCGGGGCGTCGACATGGGGGTAAAACCAGTACTGATGACAAGGGCCCCAAGGGCAGAGAAGGGCCCTTGAAAAGTCTGTAATATATTTTAACATGGAACATGAGGGCCCATCAGGACCGCCTATGCATAGGGCCCGGGATTTTGTGCTACGCCCCTGTTAATGATACTTATATAAGCACACACAAGTGAATATTAATGAATGCGAGCACATATAATTTAACCCAAAAATGTTTAAAATAGTGCTAAGGCAAACTTATTTTTCCTTATATGTACAGTAGGCTGTATGCATATGAATTGATACTAAATTAAGATCGAAATCGATATCGCCATATAGTTTCATCTGATTATATGAGCCATGTTGCATTGTTTTGATTATATAATTATTATTATAAGGTAGCAGGGTGTTTACACTATTTATCAATAGTTTCATCTGTAAAATATGATTAGATGAGCCATGTGCATTTTTTAAAATGATTATATTGAATATTTTTATAAATAATAAATTATTATTACTTTTTTAAAGAATTGTAATATTTATGTTATTTATCAATCAATTTCTTCTCTAAAATCTGATTGGATGTGCCATTATTTTGATTATTATAATTATTTTTATTTATATAAATAAATATTATTATAAACATGAACCCTTATGTGATGTTGGGGGTGTTTTCGTCCACTATGAGGTGCTGTTGAGTCTTAATTTGGCCACAACTTTCTCTGTGTTTCAGCAAATGGAATGATTTTTGGTGATGAATCTTATTTTGACACATATTTTGGGAAAATGCTCAAAAACTCAATGATACACTGTGGGCAAATTCCCTAGCCTTTGTTATGTTCGGGATGAAAACATCCACTACATTAAAGGGCTGTAAAAAAGAATCAGATAAATATTTTTTTCAACATTTTTTGCATATTTTTTTAAAAGTTGGCAACCCTGCATTCATGATGATCACCCATTCGTTGTCCTGCTTGCTAAGGGAAGAACATGTATATGTCGATCACTAGAGGGCACCATAGTACAAAACCTGAGCTGTGTCCGTGTTTTGGTGTGTTTGGTGTGCAGTGGTGATCTGCAGGTGACTGGTAGTGCCCACTGCACCTTCAACACCTCCCAAAGGGCCGTTGGCAAGGATAACTTCACCCTCATCCCGGAGGGAACCAACGGCACTGAGGAGAGAATGTCCATCATCTGGGACAAGTGTGTGGTGAGAGATGCTTTATCTGCTTCAGATGCAGTGTTGGGGAAAGTTACTTCGAAAAGTAATGCATTACAATGTTGCGTTACTCCCTTTAAAAGTAACTAATTGAGTTACTTAGTTACTTTTTAAGTAAAGTAATGCGTTACGTTTAGGGCTGTCAAAAGATTAATCGCGATTAATCGCATCCAAAATAAAAGTTTGTGTTTACATAATATATGTGTGTGTACTCTGTTAATTATTATTTATATATAAATACACACACATTCATGTATATATTTAAGAAATATTTGCATGTATATACATTTATATAATCTATAATATATATAAATATAAATGTTTTATATATAAAAAATAATATTTTTTTCTTAAACATATACATGCTTGTGTGTGTATTTATATATAAATAATAATTAACAGAGCACACACACATATATTATGTAAACACAAACTTTTATTTTGGATGCGATTAATCGCGATTAAGCCCTAGTTACGTTACTTTTACGTTACTTTTTCTCACCTGGGCTGGGCTTGTTTCTTTTTTATTTATAACAAAAAGTAATATTTTTGTAAAGACCTCTTCATACCAAAATGTAAATAATAATCCCCAGGCTGAGGTAAAGATGCAGATTCCCGCATGAACACTAGAGGGCGCAGCTCTGGATAATGGAGAAGAGGACGCAGGAGAAAAAAGTTTTACCAATAAAAACAAAAAATCTAGTAATTTTCATCATCAAAGGTCAGCAGCAAGACATTGGTCAATTAAATATAAAGGTAGATTCTGCATAAAAATAGTTGTTTTATTTAACATTTAATTATTGGAGGGTTGCATAGTTCTCTGATTTTGCATTTGACTGATTTTATTCATTTTGAGGAGGACAGAATCAAAAAGTGAGATAAATAAATGCTCACATTTAGTCTAGAACTACAATAACCCTCATGTTCACACACACACACACACACACACACACACACGCCTCTGCACTAACTCTCAACATGAGGGCAGGAGAGCTGTCAGTCAAACTAATGTCAAAAAGTAACTCAGATATTTTGTTGTAAATTTGAAAAGTAATGCGTTACTTTACTAGTTACTTGGAAAAAGTAATATTAGTTACTTGTAATGCGTTACCCCCAACACTGTTCATATGTGCATATAATCAAGAGTTTCATCTGATTAGACGAGCATTGTTTAGATTGTTATTAATATTATTATCAGGGATTGACATTTTTACCAGATTTGTGACATAAATCATTTATAAACCATACGTCAATATGTTTCTAAATATGCAAATAGAAGTTTAATCCCTCACTCTGAATTGCATGTTCCTTGTAATAAAATTACAATCGCTATAACATTTCTGTCATAAAGAGGTGACCAAATATTAAAGATTACATGTTGTTAAATGTTGTTTATATACTGTATATATAAACAATGGTGTTCAATACAACCATATGATTATTTGCTTTTGATACTTTATTTGAACCAATTATCATTGCCTCGTTATTATTATATCCTCCTGGGACACAGGAATAGACTTTTGTCCACTGTAGTGGACATTATATTTTAGTGAATTTCTCTGACATCATGTCCTGTAAAGAGCACATTCGGGGCTTTGCACAGATAACAAATGTTTTTTGAGGTTTCAAAAAAATTTAAAATGACTTACATTAATGTTTAGCACTCTTAAGGAAATATGATCATATTTTGTAATTATAATTTAAATCGGATTAATAATGGGGTTTCTAATTAAAATATGACTTTCTGTTACAGAACCGGGCATTGATTTCATAAATGTCCACTGTAGAGACGCCAGGAGTTAAATAATGATTATCAGGCATTCTGGAGACACAACAAGTGAATAGGGAAAGAAATTACATATCAATTTTCCTATGAAGTATTAGATATTATTATGAAAATGTTGGCAATTATAAATGCTTTGGAATGTAGACCAAAGTTTGATCTCGTTTTAACGATTATTGCTGACGTGAAAGCAAATCAAAATATGAAAGTATGAAAAAGTTTAAATTTACTGTAAATAAAAAATACTGTACTAAATATTTTTTATTTCATATAAAATATATATTTTACAAAAAAAAATTTACTCTAAAATTACTATAAAATCAAAGCCAAGTTGTGTTCCAAATTTGAAGTTGATATCACAAAAATTGAAGTCCCCATGAGATGTTGTTTAGGTGCTGTACCAGAAACAGCCACCGGGTGTCATTCACATTCCATTGATTGTTTTTTTTAATGCATTTTCCTGTAAATTTCTGTCCAAATATCACTTCCATCACAAAACAGTCCCCAAATATGGACCCTTGAGACTCAGACCTTTCCGACGATATGCGTTTTGTCAAGATTGGAAAAGCTTTTGATTATAAAGTAGTTAAAATAAATGTTGTAATATGAAACATGACGACGCCCACTAGGGGGAGGAGCCCGCTAGAATAATTTAGAGTACCGTTTCCATGGTAACACAATGTCCGATTTCAAAACGGTTTTCACAGGATGAATTTTGAGTGTGTAAGCTTTCCAATGATACCTAATAACTTAAAAATATGATACGAAAAAAGGCGATCAAAAAAAGAGCCAGGCATCCCGCCTGTGGGACGGTGACAGTTTAGACCAGGGGTGTCCAAAGTCCGGCCCGTGGGCCAAATGCGGCCCGGGGATGAATTTCAAACGGCCCGCTGTGTGTCTATTAAAATATACTATATGTGCCCCGCCACGGATAATTTACAAATCGTGCAGTTTCACGATGTTACCGCAAGGTGGCAGTACTAGACTTTAGGCCAGGGAAACAGCGGCAAAAGTGAAACGAAACAGCGCTGCTTGTGCTCTGCGCAACTCACAAACTCGGACTCTGAACAAATGTGTTTACCTGCTGAGCGTCTCGATCACATGACCACTAAACAGCCAATGAGAAGTGTTCAAGTTCTCCGGTAAGAGCTGTGAATCTCTGTGATTTGATTTAATTTAAATCCAGTTAAACTGCACTGACTTAATCAACAACACTAACATGCAAATCAGCTGAGCCCATTCAAAATACTTTTCAAACAACAGTTCACCAACATGGGTTTACTGTGGTAACTAGACATGTGCCGGTAAACGATAATACGATATACCGCAATAATGAACATGCACAATATTGTTATCGTGGGCACTTCAAAATACCGTGAATAATTATTTATTACGAATTATTCAGATTTTTAGAATGTATTTTAAGAATACTTTACCCATCAACCGTTTAAAATGAACAACGCCTCAAAGAGGAACGCGCACTGATGTAAACAGACGTTCATGAGCCGAGCACATGGCGGCAGGCGTGAAGACGCACTGAAGTGCACATTCACTTTCAGACAGCAGAGGGCGCTGACGGAACAGCAGAAATACAGCCGTTTCCCCAGTAACCACAATCCGGTGCTCGTCATCACATAACCTAATACTTAAAGACTTAAAGTCATTTTCAAACTTAATTTTTTTTTTTAAGTTTTAAATTACATGCCCTAGATATTGTTTGAATATGTTCTGATTGTTGTTCAATCACACACTTTACAATATGGCTCCATTATTTAACATTAGTTCATTCATTAACAAACTGACAATGAAAAATACTTCTAAAGCATGTATTAATCTTAGTTAAATGTACATTTCAGCATTTAATAACACATTATTAAAATCAAAAGTTGTAACTGTATTATTTAATGGACCTGAGCTTACACCAACAGTGGCTTTTTTTAACTAACATTATCAAAGAAGAATAACTTCTGTAAAAATGTAGCTATTCACTCTTTGTTAATGTTAATGCATTAACTGGCGAGACATTATTGTAAAGTGTTGCCTATTGTTCTTTATAATTCTTTAGCACTTTAATCTGTTTCAAATATTTGTTTACTTTATACATTTTTGTGTATTGCTTTATTGTATTTAAATGTTTGGTTCTTTTGTTATAAGAAAGTTTTTAAACCTGTTATAGTATGACAACACTTTTTTGCAACTTTTTTTAAAATATCGTGATAATACCGTATACCGTGATAAAAGCTTCAGCAATTAATCGCAACATGAAAATTTGATACCGGCACATGCCTAGTGGTAACACTACCTGTAACCATGGTAACACTAGCTGTAACTGTGGTAACACTACCTGTAACCATGGTAACACTAGCTGTAACTGTGGTAACACTACCTGTAACCATGGTAACACTAGCTGTAACTGTGGTAACACTACCTGTAACCATGGTAACACTAGCTGTAACTGTGGTAACACTACCTGTAACCATGGTAATGTGTCAGAAATGTAGGTTAATATCTAATTTTAGTTAATTTGTAATGTAGACATGTATTAAATTAGCAACAAAGGCCAAATTGCAGACTATTTTTGTCATAAACATTTTTGTCTTGTTTCTAGTATACATATATCTAAAAATTCTAAATAAAAGTTAAATGACATTAGATATATTTTCTGGATGCATTCAATGCTTTCCGTTATATCTTTCATAACAAAGTTTGGTTAAAAAAATCCTGAAACCTAAAAATTGATTGGAGAATTAAAAATAAATCCCATTGTTTTTGCCTATACATGTCATCTCGTGTCATTTTATCTTTTAAACAAACAGAGGACATATAACATATGAATAAAATATCATTTTTCAAAAATGTTTTTTCCCATGTGTTTCATATGCTCTAAACATGAAAAAATAATGTAAAGATTATAGATTAGTCATATCAAAGTGCACAAGCATCGTTTGGCATTTTGTGACTTTCAGTCGAAAATAATCATATATTTCGTCATTGAATATTTCCTAAAAATGGTGATAAAATATATCTAATGTCAAGCCCTGATGATGATTATTATTATTATGGTACTTTATTGAAGAAACATTCTGTGTCATGACATCATAGTTTCATATGAGAGACATGATGAGAAAATCTTATTAAATTATTTTACTGAATGTATTACTTTTAATGGGTTTATCTTTATTATTTTACTCCAGCCAAAATAGGTATTTATTAATCAATAGTTTCATCTGATTATATGAGCCATGTTGCATTGTTTTGATTGTAATATTACTCATTATTATTATAAGGTAGCAGGGTGTTTACACTATTTATCAATAGTTTCATCTGTAAAATCTGATTAGATGAGCCATGTTGCATTTTTTTTATTTATTATATTGAATATTTTTATAAATAATAAATTATTATTACTTTTTTTAAAGAATTGTACTATTTATGTTATTTATCAATCAATTTCTTCTCTAAAATCTGATTGGATGAGCCATTATTTTGATTATTATAATTATTTTTATTTATATAAATAAATATTATTATAAACATGAACCCTTATGTGATGTTGGGGGTGTTTTCGTCCACTATGAGGTGCTGTTGAGTCTTAATTTGGCCTCAACTTTCTCTGTGTTTCAGCAAATGGAATGATTTTTGGTGATGAATCTTATTTTGACACATATTTTGGGAAAATGCTCAAAAACTCAATGATACACTGTGGGCAAATTCCCTAGCCTTTGTTATGTTCGGGATGAAAACATCCACTACATTAAACGGCTGTAAAAAAGAATCAGATAAATATTTGTTTCAACGTTTTTTACATAAATCTATTAATCAACTTCAAAACTCAAAACTACTAAATGTTTAGGATTTTTACTCTTTAAATGCTAAGTTCATAAAGGATTGTTGGTTTTCCCTGTTGTGAAGAGGTAAAATGTGTAATTTTTACTGTTGATCACCAGGTGGCAGCATTAACCCTAAAAAAAAAAAAAAAAAAGCTTAGTTTCTGGCTTTTATATGGAGTATAAGAGCATGAATGAGTGAAGTAATATTCTGCTTCATGGCGTGCACACTAGACCTATGCTTGGGTAAAAAATCGATGTGACTCTCATTACTGTAAAGAGTTTCTGACCTTGTCCTGAAGATGAATGCTCTGCTTCACAGGTGACAGGTAAGATGGATGAAAACCAGTTTGTGTCTGTGACGAGCACCAACGCTGCCAAGATCTTTAACCTGTACCCCCGGAAGGGCCGGATCGCCGTGGGCTCTGATGCTGATCTGGTGCTCTGGGACCCCGAGGCCACCAAAATGATCTCGGCTAAGAATCACCACCTGGTGAGAAGAGATTTGGACTGAGTGGGAAGCTTTACAGTCTGTCTGAGGGCTCTTTAAAGGAACACGCCACTATTTTTCAACTAGAGTTAAACAGTTGATTAATTATTATTATTACTAATAATACAATATGCACACATTCATTACTATTAATCTTAGGCGTAATCTGAAGAAAACAGCGTTGTTAATATTTCTTGTTTGTTAAAGGGTTAGTTCACCCAAAAAGGAAAATTCTGTCATTAATGACTGACCCTCATGTGGTTGGACACCCGTAAGACCTCCGTTCATCTTCAGACACAAATGAAGATATTTTAGTGTAAATCTGATGCTCTGAAAGGCCTCCATTGGCTCAATGCACTTTACACTCTCAAGACCCTTAAAAGACACTAAAGACGTCGTTACAAAGTCCATCTCACTACAGCGGTTCTACAATAACTTTATGAATCGGCGAGAATAGTTTTTGTGCGCAAAAAAAACCCTAAATAACGACTTATATAGTGATGACGATTTCAAAACACGGCCTCATGAGGCTTCGAAGCGTTATGAATCAGTGAGTCAATTCAGCAGTTTGATGGTTTGACACGCGATCCGAATCATGATTCGACTCACTGATTCATAACGCTTCAAACCACTGAATCGAATCACTGATTCATAACGCTTCGAAGCTTCATGAGGCCGTGTTTTGAAATCGTCATCACTATATAAGTCGTTATTTAGGGTTTTTTTTGCGCACAAAAACTATTCTCGCCGATTCATAAAGTTATTGTAGAACCACTGTAGTGAGATGGACTTTGTAACGACGTCTTTAGTGTCTTTTAAGGGTCTTGAGAGTGTAAAGTGCATTGAGCCAATGGAGGCCTTTCAGAGCATCAGATTTACACTAAAATATCTTCATTTGTGTCTGAAGATGAACGGAGGTCTGACGGTTGTCCAACGACATGAGGGTAAGTAATTAATGACAGAATTTTCATTTTTGGGTGAACTAACCCTTTAATTATATTATAAATGACATTACATAGGCCTATTTCAAATCAAAATGGCGAAATTAGACAAAAGGTTATTAGTTTGCCTGAATATTTTTGTCATTTGTTTAACATTTCTAACTTACAGAAGCAGCTCAAATATGAAACGTTTAGTTTCGCTTCATATCTCTCACTTGAGTCGAGTCGCTGCTAAGATTCGCCCTCAGCCTCAGCAGCTTCTGTGAACATAAAGCCTGCCTACTCTGATTTGATTGGTTTTCTCAAATATTTTGACATTGACGAGCGGTGACCGACCAATGAGAGCTCACAGCTCTTGATCATTACGCAGGAATGAGAATATAGTTCCTGCCATATCGGCCTAGAACATCACAACTTCTCATTTTCCGTCGGTCTTAGCACACGATGAACTACAGAAGAGTCGAGTTTTAAAGAGGAGAAATATGGAAACTCTTTGGTCATTTTTGAGCGAGATGCTAACGGTCTAATCAGATTCAATGATCTATGCTAAGCTATGCTAACAGTGCTAGCGCCAGACCCGGAGATCAGCTGAATGAAAACGGTCAAACTCAACTGTTAAACTCTAGGGGAGTCGGAGAATGAGTCGAAAAATAGTGGCGTGTTCCTTTAAATGAACCGACACCATTAGTTCTGGACCAGCTCTGACTCCCATGATCCTCTGCTCTGAGCTGTTTTAATGTTTTGCTGATTCTCTCGCTCCGTCCGCTCCTGTTTGTCAGCGATCCTGCGGTCTGCGCTGATTTAATTTGACTCGAATGAGATGATGATGTGGACAAATGTGGAACGACTGAACTATCATGAGGTCACACTGAGCGCTGGTGACATCTGAACTATTTACTGTCAGTGAAGAAATTAAAGCTTTTATTCATCAAGGATGCATTAACCTCTTAACTGTCTCCCCCCTTTTTGAGAATACACATGAAAATGCACTTTCCAAATTTAAAGGGCTGTAATTCAAGACTACTTTGGAATATAGACATAAGTTTTGTCTTGTTTTAAAGCAGACACTCTGCAGATTATTGCTGAAGTGAAAGCAATTCAAAATAAAGTTATGGAAGTTTAAATTTACTGTAAATAAAAATTACTGTACTAAATGTTTTTTATTTTATATAAAATATATATTTTACAAAAATGTTTTAATCTAATATTACTATAAAATCAAAGCCAAATGTCTAAACAAGTTGTGTTCCAAATTTGAAGTTGATATCACAAAAATTGAAGTCCCCATGAGATGTTGTTTCGGCGCTGTACCAAAAACAGCCACCGGGTGTCATTCACATTCCATTGATTGTTTTTTTGATGCATTTTCCTGTACATTTCTGTCAAAATATCACTTCCATCACAAAACAGTCCCCAAATATGGAACCTTGAGACTTTCCGACGATATGTGTTTTGTCAAGATTAGAAAAGATTTTGATTGTAAAGTAGTTAAAATAAATGTTGTAATATGAAACATGACACCGCCCACTAGGGGGAGGAGCCCGCTAGAAGAATTTAGAGTACTGTTTCCATGGTAACACAATGTCTGATTTCAAAACTGTTTTCACAGGATGAATTTTGAGTTTGTAAGCTTTCGAATGATACCTAATTTATTATAATAACTAAAATATATGATACGAAAAAAAGGCAATAAAAAAAAAGAGTGCCAGGTGTCCCGCCAGCAGTATGTGACAGTTAAGAGGTTAAATTGATCAGAAGTGACTTCTGAAGATGATTTCTCTTTCAAATAAATCTTGAACAAAATGGTTCACGGTTTCCACAAACTCTGTTTAGAACTCTGATAATAATCATAACTGTGTGTTGAGCATTAAATCCTCATATGAGAATGATTTGGGAAGGGTCATGTGACACTAAAGACTGGAGTAATGATGATAAATTCAGCTTTGATCACAGGAATAAATTACATTTTACTATATATTCACATAGAGAACAGTTATTTTAAGTTGTAATAATATTTCACAATATTACATTTATCAAATAATGCAGCTTTGTTGAGCAGGAGAGACTTCTTTCAAAAAAACATGACTTTTTTTTAACAAATGACTAAATGTGACTGAAAATATTTGTAGTAGTGGTCAATATAATATGAATCAACAGTAGTTTTTACATTTATAATTGTTTTTATACATTTAAATAGTTTTGCTCAAAAAATTTGGAAATATTTGAAATTGGAACATTGTAATTTCAACAGTTTTTGGATCATATTGAGTGTGATTTAAAGCTGCACTATGTAACTTTTCCGTCCGCTAGAGGTTGTCTATTCAAAACAAATTGGAAAAAAAAAGAAAATTCTGTTCACACTGCAGTTAGAGGAAAGCGCTTCTGCAGAATAAAACCGCAAACTAACGCAGATATGATGTCATCGACAGGCCACGCCCCCACACGTCTCGGTTCCTCGTGTAAAAGAGCATCTCACCATTTACACATAGTCGGAAACATTTGGGATATTGTAAGTACTCGACTGAACAACATATATAACACTGGCCTAGAGGTGTTTGAGTATTTTAC
Organism: Gobio occitaniae; assembly: GCA_033150135.1. Lineage (NCBI taxonomy): Eukaryota > Metazoa > Chordata > Actinopteri > Cypriniformes > Gobionidae > Gobio > Gobio occitaniae. The sequence continues at coordinate 93,815 of JARQWZ010003388.1, read as the reverse complement.
TGAAAAAATGTTACATAGTGCAGCTTTAACTCATGATGCCTAAACGCAGCCTTTGGGAGCAGAAGAGACATGAGGGATGTGCTACAGGTACAGCGGTTGAAGATCTGAGAGCTTTCCCGTGTTCTGTCTTTCTCAGGCGGTGGAGTACAACATCTTCGAGGGGGTTGAGGTGCGTGGAGCTCCGCTGGTGGTGATCAGCCAGGGAAAGATCGTCCTAGAGGACGGGAACCTGCACACCACCGAGGGCTCTGGACGCTACATCGCCCGCAAACCCTTCCCAGACTACGTCTACAAGAGGATAAAGGCCCGCAGCAGGGTACGCACCAACCCCATATCACGCATATTTTATATATTCTATATATATGATGTGTATGTACTAGGGCTGTGTATCACCAACAATGTCACGATACGGTACGCATCACGATACTGAAGTCACAATACGATACGCATCACGATACTGGAGTCACGATGCGATACGCATCACGATACTGGAGTCACGATACGATACGCATCACGATACTGGAGTCACGATACGATACGCATCACGATACTGGAGTCACGATACGATACGCATCACGATACTGGAGTCACGATGCGATACGCATCACGATACTGGAGTCACGATACGATACGCATCACGATACTGGAGTCACGATACGATACGCATCACGATACTGAAGTCACGATACAATACGCATCACGATATTGCACTGCCGACTGTTTTTACAGTACCAACTGTTTACATTTGTATTTTGCACCGTACTTCTCACTGTAATATGCAATCACTTCCACTGCACTTTTACACTTTTTTTTTCGGATAGCTTCTGTCCATAATTTATTGCACTACCTTAATCCACTGCTATATTCCTCATTTTAGCCTAACATATCATTGTATACCTCTAACTGTAAAATTCTGTTTATAGTAATAGCCATCTGTATATTATATTATATTCATAGTACATATCCACCTGTAAATTCTGTTTATAGTAAAAGCCATCTGTATATTATTCACTGTACATATTCACCTGTAAATTCTGTTTATAGTAATAACCATCTCTCTATTTATAGATATATTTATATATACTCAGTACATATCCATGTCCTGCACTTATGCAAACGTTGTATATCCTGCACTTGCTGCTATTGCACTTCTGGTTAGACCTAAACTGCATTTCGTTGCCTTGTACTTGTACTTGTGTAATGACAATAAAGTTGAATCTAATCTAATCTAATCTAATACTGAAGTCACGATACGATACGCATCACGATACTGAAGTCACGAAACGCATCACGATACTGAAGTCACCATACGATACGCATTACGATACTGATGTCATGATACGATACGCATCACGATACTGAAGTCATGATACGATACGCATCACGATACTGAAGTCACGATATGAATCACGATACTGAAGTCACGATACGATACGCATCACGATACTGAAGTCACGATACGATACGCATCACGATACTGAAGTCACGATACGATACACATCACGATACTGAAGTCACGATACAATACGCATCACGATACTGAAGTCACGATACGATACGCATCACTATACTGAAGTCACGATACGATACGCGTCACGATGCTGAAGTCACGATACGATACGCATCCCGATACTGAAGTCACGATACTAAAGTCACGATACGATACGCATCACGATACTAAAGTCACGATACGATACGCATCACAATACTGAAGTCACGATACGATACGCATCACGATACTGAAGTCAAGATACGATACGCATCACGATACTGAAGTCACGATACGATACGCATCACGATACTGAAGTCACGATACGATACGCATCACGATTCTGAAGTCACGATACGATACGCATCACGATATGGATGACAGATATACATCTCTATATATATGATGTGTATGTACAGCGCTATCGAATGACCTACCTCAAACCCCGCCCCTAAACCTTCCCACCATGGGGTTTAGACAAAACGTACAAATTCGTACGAGTGAGGTGGTTTCGTTCATCATAAATGATTAGAGATTCATGATATTAATGATGTTTTTAAATCCGAATGTCTGGAGTAATTAAGGCGTCTCTCTCCACAGCTGGCTGAGCTGCGCGGGGTCCCACGAGGTCTATACGACGGCCCCGTGTGTGAGGTCACTGTGACACCTAAGGTCATGACCCCTGTCACTTCTGGTAAGACTTCTCCAGTCAAAACTGCTCCTCAACCAGTTCGCAGCCTGCACCAGTCTGGATTCAGCCTGTCTGGTGAGAATATGAGAATTAAATGTCCTACAATTATCATTTTTTTAAACAAACATATCCTTTACAACAAAGGGACTTTTCAGAATGGCATACTACTGTTTTTGCAATGTGCAGTGTGTGTCTATCTATATATACACTGATCAGGCATAACATTATGATAACACTGAGGATCTCCTGTTAGTGGGTGAAATATATATGGCAGCAAGTGAACATTTCGTCCTCAGAGTTGATGTGTTAGAAGCAGGAAAAATGGGCAAGCGTAAGGATTGGAGCGAGTTTGACAAGGGCCAGATTGTGACGGCTAGACGACTGGGTCAGAGCATCTCCAGAACTGCAGCTCTTGTGGGTTGTTCCCGGTCTGCAGTGGTCAGTCTCTATCAAAAGTGAAGGACCAGTGGAGAACCGGCCACAGGGTCATGAAGGACCAGTGGAGAACCGGCCACAGGGTCATGAAGGACCAGAGGAGAACCGGCCACAGGGTCATGGAGGACCAGTGGAGAACCGGCCACAGGGTCATGAAGGACCAGTGGAGAACCGGCCACAGGGTCATGAAGGACCAGTGGAGAACCGGCCACAGGGTCATGAAGAACCAGTGGAGAACCGGCCACAGGGTCATGAAGGACCAGTGGAGAACCGGCCACAGGGTCATGAAGAACCAGTGGAGAACCGGCCACAGGGTCATGAAGAACCAGTGGAGAACCGGCCACAGGGTCATGGAGGACCAGTGGAGAACCGGCCACAGGGTCATGAAGGACCAGTGGAGAACCGGCCACAGGGTCATGCAGGACCAGTGGAGAACCGGCCACAGGGTCATGAAGGACCAGAGGAGAACCGGCCACAGGGTCATGAAGGACCAGAGGAGATCCGGCCACAGGGTCATGGAGGACCAGTGGAGAACCGGCCACAGGGTCATGGAGGACCAGTGGAGAACCGGCCACAGGGTCATGAAGGACCAGAGGAGAACCGGCCACAGGGTCATGAAGGACCAGAGGAGAACCGGCCACAGGGTCATGAAGGACCAGTGGAGAACCGGCCACAGGGTCATGGAGGACCAGTGGAGAACCGGCCACAGGGTCATGAAGGACCAGAGGAGAACCGGCCACAGGGTCATGGAGGACCAGTGGAGAACCGGCCACAGGGTCATGAAGGACCAGTGGAGAACCGGCCACAGGGTCATGGAGGACCAGTGGAGAACCGGCCACAGGGTCATGGAGGACCAGTGGAGAACCGGCCACAGGGTCATGGGCGGCCGAGGCTCATTGATGCCCGTGTGATCAAACAGACGAGCTACTGGAGCTCAAACTGCTCCAGAAGTTAATGCTGGTTCTGATAGAAAGGGCTCAGAATACACAGAGCATCTCAGTTGGTTATTGGAAGAAGGCGTGGTGCCGGAGGCAGTGATGCTTTGGGCAATGTTCTGCTGGGAAACCTTGGGTCCTCCATCATGTGGATGTGACTTTGACACGTCCCACCTACCTCAGCATTGTTGAGCCCATGTGCAGCCTTTCATGGAGACGGTTTTCCCTGTGGCTATGGCTCTTTCAGCAGATAATGCGCCGCCACAAAGCACAAATGCTTCAGGAATGCTTTGAGGAGCACAACAACAAGTTTGAGGCGTTGACTTGGCCTCCAAAATGTGCTGATCCATGGAGGCCCCACCTCGCAACTTACAGGACGTATCCTGACTTCAGTATCGTGATGCGTATCGTATCATGGCTTCAGTATCGTGATGCGTATCGTGGCTTCAGTATCATGATGCGTATCGTGACTTCAGTATCGTGATGCGTGTCGTGACTTCAGTATCGTGATGCATATTGTATCGTGACTTCAGTATCGTGATGCATATTGTATCGTGACTTCAGTATCGTGATGCGTGTCGTATCGTGACTTCAGTTTCATGATACGTATCGTGACTTCAGTATCGTGATGCGTATCGTGACTTCAGTATCATGATGTGTATCGTGACTTCAGTATCGTGATGCGTATCGTGACTTCAGTATCGTGATGCGTATCGTGACTTCAGTATCGTGATGCGTATCGTGACTTCAGTATCGTGATACGTATCGTGACTTCAGTATCGTGATGCGTATCGTGACTTCAGTATCATGATGCGTATCGTGACTTTAGTATTGTGATGCGTATCGTATTCTGACTTCAGTATCGTGATGCGTATCGTATCGTGACTTCAGTATCATGATGCGTATCGTGACTTCAGTATCATGATGCGTATCGTGACTTAAGTACCATGATGCGTATCATATCGTGACTTCAGTATCATGATGCGTATCGTGACTTAAGTATCATGATGCGTATCGTATCGTGACTTCAGTATCATGATGCGTATCGTGACTTCAGTATCGTGATGCGTATCGTATCGTGACTTCAGTATCATGATGCGTATCGTGACTTCAGTATCGTGATGCATATCGTATCGTGACTTCAGTATCGTGATGCGTATCGTATCGATACTGACTTCAGTATGGTGATGCGTATCGTATCGTGACTTCAGTATCATGATGCGTATCGTGACTTCAGTATCGTGATGCGTATCGTATCGTGACTTCAGTATCGTGATGCGTATCGTATCGTGACTTCAGTATCATGATGCGTATCGTGACTTCAGTATCGTGATGCGTAACGTATCGTGACTTCAGTATCATGATGCGTATCGTTACTTCAGTATCATGATGCGTATCGTGACTTCAGTATCGTGATGCATATCGTATCGTGACTTCAGTATCGTGATGCGTATCGTATCGATACTGACTTCAGTATGGTGATGCGTATCGTATCGTGACTTCAGTATCATGATGCGTATCGTGACTTCAGTATCGTGATGCGTATCGTATCGTGACTTCAGTATCGTGATGCGTATCGTGACTTCAGTATCGTGATGCGTATTGTGACTTCAGTATCGTGATGCGTATCGTATCGTGACTTCAGTATTGTGATGGGTATCGTGACTTCAGTATCGTGATGCGTATCGTATCGTGACTTCAGTATATATATACTGATCAGTGTATATATAAAATATCAAACTGTCAACACTAGTTTTTATTGTTGCAGACTCTTTTTCTCACACATATAAAAAAAGAAAAGAGCACACTGTACACATGTATAGCCATCTAACCCCTATGTTTTTCCTGCACTGTTTTAACAGGGGCTCAAGTTGACGATAACATCCCTCGTCGCACCACTCAGCGCATTGTGGCGCCACCCGGTGGCAGGGCCAACATTACCAACCTGGGATAAAGTTGTTTACTCCACAGAGGAAAAAAAGGATGGGGTGGGATGTGGGGGGGTTAAAGAAACTTGGGCTTTTTCTCCGGGACTGGTCCAACCATCTGGACATGCGTCCCAACAAGCACACCTCCACTTCCTCAACACGTTCATCCTTCTAGCGTCCTGTTCTTTGAGTGTGTGATGAATAAGTTTCCGGATGACTTGGGTTATGTGCTGGAATAGTTGCTCTGTTCGGAATAGTGTACTACTAATTCTACTTTTCGTAGTATGCAAGTTTTCGGTGTGTTTTGCAAAATGTGCAGTATGCAACAGAGCATATTGCACTGTGTACTGTATCCCATAATGCAATGCAACCTTCCATTTCACACGTGACGAATGCACTGGAGATAATCGCATCGTAATCTTATTTGGCCAGGATTTTTTTACGTGCAATTAGTTTAAAATACTAAATAAATGATTTATTTCAGCCTTGATGCCTGCTCTGAGGAGCGAAACATTATGGGTTTTTTTTGGCATGGCTGCGTTCAGCCCAGACAAAATGTTGCAAAGCGTTTTTTAACCCGGATCGGTGGTGCATTGAACACCCTGTTCTGATGACGCACGAGTTGCAACTACGGCAGCAGAGAAGGCCATTCTTTGTGTTCTTTCTGAATAATTTTCAGAGCCTGATTAAAACGTGTGTAATACTGCAAAACACGCTCGATGTTACAGTCACTGCCCTTCCCGTCCAGAATAAAAGAGCGAAGGGATTTGTGGAAACTCTGGGTCTAATTATCGTGATCCAACAATTGCTTCGCATTTCAGGATGAAAAGGCAAACATGCCCAGCAGGCACCGGACACCAATGACGTCAGATCGGACAGATGTTGCATTGCGGTTGAAAATGAAAATCAGAACCCAACGTCATATTGACATCAACATCTGTCCAACGTTGGAAATTGACGTCAATATGATGTTGGCTTGAGACGTTGGCTCAACGTTGTATTTTGGTTAGTTAACAACCCAACCTAAAACAACAACGTCTAATGATGTTATAATGTGATGTGTGGACGTTCCCATTATGACGTTAAGGAGACGTTGGGTTTTGGTCACTACACCTCACGACTAAATGTCAGTATCTGACGTCATTACGACGTTGGCTTGAGACGTTTGCCCAACGTTGGATTTTGGTTACTTTACAACACAACCTAAGAACAACTAAATATCAACGTCAGCTGACGTCAGATTTGGACATCAAGTTAACGTTGGCATTAGACGTTGAGCTGACTTTGAATTTTGGTCACCTGACCTCGCAACCAAAATGCAACCATATATCAACCTCTAATGATATTATAATTTGACGTTGTGTGGACGTTCCCATTATGACGTTAAGGAGACGTTGGGTTTTGGTCACTACACCTCACGACTAAATGTCAGTGTCTGACGTTATTACGACGTTGGCTTGAGACGTTGGCTCAACGTTGTATTTTTGTTACTTTACAACACAACCTAAAAAAAACTAAATATCAATGTCAGCTGACGTCTTATGACATTGTGTGCCTGCTGGGTGTCTTCTAATATTTCCAATTGTTGCGTAACGACCATAGACTGTACAATAATATGGCCGTAGTGTCCGTGACGTCCCCCATAGGATCTGAAGAGCAGTTCTGAAGCGTAAAGTCGGGTCGAGCTGGCCGTCGCCATCTTGTCAGCGCTTCACTCCCGGATAACAGAAAATGGGCAAAGAGGCGGGAAGTGGGCAGAGCTGAGGTGACGACTGACAGACAGCAGACAAACGGCAATCCACCTGTCACTCAAAGTGGCCACGCCCTTAATTATGCAGAACTTTTAGGCTTTATATAATGTAAATGAATGAGTTATAAAAACATGTAAACGACTTTGTGCGAGCCGTCTCTTTAACATATATGCATGTGCTGCTGATTGGGCTGACATTTTTGACACACCCACCAAACGAGAGAAAGCGTATCGCAAACATGACGTTCAACCGGAAACCATAGCAAAACGTTGCGCTCAGTGTTGCCAACTTAGCAATTTTGTTGCTAGATTTAGCAACTTTTCAGACTACCGTAGCAACTTTTTTTTCTAAAAGCACCTAGCAACAAATTTAGCAATTTTTTCAATTTATTTGGCAACTTTTAGCAACTTCTGGAAAGTGAATCTAATCCAAACAATACACGTACAAGCTAGCTCAATAGGCCGAGCGGTTCATTCATAATTCCTTAAGATCGCTGTGGAAAGTGGAAATCGCTGTAAAAACCGGAAGATCATTTAGGTAGCATATTTACGGAGCCCTGCATATGACATGCAGGAAAAAACTAGTAGGCTAATTCGTGCACACGATTTATAAATCGAGGGAACAAATGAGTAAATCGTGTGGACGGTTAAGCAAATCGAGGGAACGAATTTGTAATTTTTGTGCACAATTTACTTTTTTTTTTCTTGCCCGTCAAGTGGGGCACGATCCGTACATATTAACTAACACATTGCTTTAATCTATTTTACAAACAAATCTAAATTAGCATTTCAAATAATATCTGTGCGTTACATAATGGCGTAGTTTTGCTTTGCGATTACGTAATGACGTCACAACGTCATTTAGCAACTTTTAGCAACAATTCGATCTGCCTTTAGCAACTTCCCCTGAAAGTTTGTTGGCAACAGTGGTTGCGCTTGAGCTTGAACGTGCCCCAAGTGTTTCTGAAACTTATCCATCTAAGCTACATTTAAAGAACAGGAGCTATACATCCGTCATTTGCCTCCACACTTTGATGTTTTTATTAGTTTGCATTCTGGAAAAGAACGGCACAAAACTCCCGCCTCTCTCGTTCAGTATTAAACGTGCTGTTGCCATTTTGATCGTTTGTTTTTCCTTGTAGGAAGAGTCGATGAGTTATTTATTATTTAGGATGCAAACCACATTATGTGAAAGTGTCAACTTTTCCACTAAAGCCTGATTTGTTAAACGTTTTTATAAAATTGATTTGATTGTTTTGTGTGTATGTTATGATTCCAGTGTTTAAATGCTCCCCTCACGTTTCTTTCTGTTCTTGTTATTTCACGATATAAGAAAAGACTAGCGCTGGTGTTCTTGGCCATGGTGTGCCGTCCCGTGGGGTTTTGATGTGGTTTGAATTCACTCGTTTTTCGCCGTAAATGTCAAACTGTCCGTTCCTACTTTGTCCCACAGTTTACACAAAGGGAGTCTCACCAGATGGAGTACAATACAAATGGAAAATAGTGTAAGACTCTCTGGGCGATCAGCAGATGGAGAGAGAGCTGCTCTTTTTCACTCTTTCATTTGAGTTGAGGATGACGGCGGTCACCATAGCAATGGCCATGGAGGCTGATTCGATTGGACAGGCGTGCCGTGCTGGAGCATTGGCCTCTTCTCACCGGGGGATTCGTTCGTGCGGTGGATCTCAGCACGGGTTCAACCAGTCTCTCCGCGGGGCAGCTACACCTCCCGTCCCGCAACAGAACCGCCTTTCCCGACATTTTGAAGGTTGCGGTGACTCCGTCTCTCGAACGGATCGTCCGGCATGTGTTAAAGGGTTAGTTCACCCAAAAATGTAAATTCTGTCATTAATTCCTCCCCCTCATGTGGTTGGACACCCGTCAGACCTCCGTTCATCTTCAGACACAAATGAAGATATTTTAGTGTAAATCTGATGCTCTGAAAGGCCTCCATTGGCTCAATGCACTTTACACTCTCAAGACCCTTAAAAGACACTAAAGACGTTGTTACAAAGTCCATCTCACTACAGTGGTTCTACAATAACTTTATGAATCAGCGAGAATAGTTTTTGTGCGCAAAAAAACCCCTAAATAACGACTTATATAGTGATGACGATTTCAAAACAAGGCATCATGAAGCTTCGAAGCGTTATGAATCAGTGAGTCGAATCAGCAGTTTGAAGCGTTATGAATCAGTGAGTCGAATCAGCAGTTTGGAGCAGTTTGGAGCGTTATGAATCAGTGAGTCGATTCAGCAGTTTGGAGCGTTATGAATCAGTGAGTCGATTCAGCAGTTTGGAGCGTTATGAATCAGTGAGTCGAATCAGCAGTTTGGAGCGTTATGAATCAGTGAGTCGATTCAGCAGTTTGGAGCGTTATGAATCAGTGAGTCGATTCAGCAGTTTGGAGCGTTATGAATCAGTGAGTCGATTCAGCAGTTTGGAGCGTTATGAATCAGTGAGTCGATTCAGCAGTTTGGAGCGTTATGAATCAGTGAGTCGAATCAGCGGTTCGGAGCGTTATGAATCAGTGAGTCGATTCAGCGGTTTGAATCGCCAAATTTCAGCAGTTTGGCACGCGATCCGAATCATGATTCGACTCACTGATTCATAACGCTTCGAAGCTTCATGATGCCGTGTTTTGAAATCGTCATCACTACATAAGTCGTTATTTAGGGTTTTTTTACGCACAAAAACTATTCCGCCGATTCATAAAGTTATTTTAGAACCACTGTAGTGAGATGGACTTTGTAACGACATCTTTAGTGTCTTTTAAGGGTCTTGAGAGTGTAAAGTGCATTGAGCCAATGGAGGCCTTTCAGAGCATCAGATTTACACTAAAATATCTTCATTTGTGTCTGAAGATGAACGGAGGTCTGACGGGTGTCCAACCACATGAGGGTGAGGAATTAATGACAGAATTTTCATTTTTGGGTGAACTAACCCTTTAAGGTTGATCAATGGTTTTCTTGCGTTGCAGTTCTGCGTTGTTTTTATAAACCGTCTTGCCTGCCTTTTCACCAAGTGATCCAGTTCTTGATTAATGTCTGTGTTATGACAAGCCCAACATTTCTCATGGAAGATATGTACAGAATCCATCATTCTTCATGTCTTTGATTGTTACAATAAAATGCAGTTGTGAACAAAACCCGCACAGTTTGATGATTCCCATACATCCAGCACTTCATCCTCAGATTATGGGGTATTTGTACTTCACCTTCCTCATTTATGATATCAGATAGTAATAGGAAATAAATCATGTTTGGAGTAGTGCACTTATGATTAAAATGTGTGAAGCTAATATATATAGAGTGCTTATATTAAAGGGATAGTTCACCCAAAAATGAAAATCCTGTCATCTTTTCCTCACCCTCAAGTTGTTCCAAAACTGTATGAGTTTCTTTCTTCTGCTGAACACAAAAGAAGAGATTTTTGAAGAATGTTTGAAACCAAGCCGATAGAGCAACCATTGACTATAGGAGGGGAAAACACACAACACAGAATGATGTACATGATGACAGAATTTTCATTTTTTGGTGAACTATCCCTTTAATTCCCAGATAGAAAAGCAGCAGTAAAGTCTGTTTGAGACAGCTTCTTATGCTTATTGACTTTATTAATGACTGTGTTTGGTGTGTTGATTAAGAAAAGTCATGTTCTGATCTCTCGAGTGCATTTGTGTGAGGTTTAGATACTGTCTACACTCCTTATGATGCTAACAGATGGACAGACATAGATAGATAGATAGATAGATAGATAGATAGATAGATAGATAGATAGATAGATAGATAGATAGATAGATAGATAGATAGATAGATAGATAGATAGATAGATAGATAGATAGATAGATAGATAGATAGATAGATAGATAGATAGATAGATAGATGAGTGGGTGAGTGGGTGGGTGGATGGACAGACATACAGATGGACGGACAGAGAGAAAGATGATGGATGGATGGATGGATGGATGGATGGATGGATGGATGGATGGATGGATGGACAGACAGATGGATGGATGGATGGACGGACGGAGGGATGGATGGAGGGACAGACGGAGGGATGGATGGAGGGACAGACGGACGGACGGACAGAGAGAAAGATGATGGATGGACAGACAGATGGATGGATGGATGGACGGAGGGATGGATGGAGGGACAGACGGACGGACAGAGAGATGGACGGATGAACAGACGGACAGAATGATGGATGGATGGACGGACGGACAGAGGGATGGATGGATGGGGAGACAGACAGAGGGATGGATGGATGGACGGACAGAGAGATGGATGGATGGATGGATGGATGGATGGATGAACGGACAGACAGACAGAGAGATGGATGGATGGATGGATGGATGGATGGATGGATGGATGGATGGATGGATGGACGAACGAACGGACGGACAGAATGACAGACGGACGGATGGATGGACGGATGGACGGATGGATGGATGGATGGATGGACGGACAGACAGATAAATGGAGGGGTGGATGGACGGATGAACAGACAGACAGAAAGATGGATGGATGGATGGTAGGATTGTAGGACGGACAAACAGACAGACAGAGAGATGGATGGACGGCCGGACGGACGGTGGGATGGACACACACACACGCACACACACACACACACACACACACACACATGCACACACACACACACACACACACACACACATGCACACACTCACACTGTTTATCTGGCCTTTTAATTAGTTTAGCTTAAGTGTTAAAGTAATACATTCGAAGTGCACATATTAAGCCTTTCAGATTACATAAAGTAAAAAAAAAATGCCCATAAAATAATCTCCAAACAGCTGTAAATATCAAACAAACATATTATATTTAATGTGAAGTGTTTTGTTTTTCATCTCTGTTTGTAACACAATCATAAAAGATGACTCAGTCAAAACTTATATTTGCGAGTGAACGCAGAGTTTACTTTTGAAGTATTTTTTCCCCCCAGCTCATATTTTTCCATCGCCATGTCCAGATGTGCTCATCTGATCTGGATCAAGGTGATCCAATTCAATTTTGCTTTGAAAAACCAGCACAAAAGTCAAATGACCTGATACTGGATAGCAAAATACGGGATTTCAAATCCAGATCATTCTGATCCAGATGAAACTGATCGCTGGAGTGTATACACCACACTATTGTAGATGCTAATGTTAAACAGCTAAAGTGTTGAACTCTGGGTGTAATACTCGCATTAGAACAGTAGGAAACATGCATAGGTAGTTAAATCAATACAACCTAAACACATTTATACCCACAAAACATGCTTAAATCAGGAATAATCGCTCTTTGAAGGAAACAATTGCCGGCTGCCACTTGACAGTGCAGTATCATATTCATAAACCGTGAAATTTTTTAGAGTGTATCCAGTGGGCATTTGATGTCAATTTAACATCAATATGACATCAAACATTGATGTCAAAATTACGTCACGAAATAGGTCTAGAGTGAAAGTCATATTGACGTCAAGGTGCCAGCTTGGTACACTCGATTGTGGGTTGTTGGGTTGTTGGGTTGGGTTGTTGTCTGGGTTGTTGCTGGGTGTTGTCTGGGTTGTTGCTGGGTTAAAAACAACCCAAGTTGGGTTGAAAATGGACTAACCCAATGATTGGGTTGTTTTAACCCAGCGGTTGGGTTAAATGTTTGCTTAAAACAACCCAATCGCTGGGTTAGTCCATTTTCAACCCAACTCTGGTTATTTTTAACACAGCATTTTTTTAGAGTGTATTCATAAACCATGATATTCTAGTCTAAAGACCATTGTGTTGTCATAGCACATGTTAAAAAGTTATTTGATCACAGGCTACATGTCCAAAATTACCACTTGTTACACTCTAAAAAATGCTGGGTTAAAAACAACCCAAGTTGGGTTGAAAATGGACTAACCCAATAATTGGGTTGTTTTAACCCTGCGATTGGGTTGTTTTAACCCAGCGGTTGGGTTAAATGTTTGCTTAAAACAACCCAATTATTGGGTTAGTCCATTTTCAACCCAACTTGGGTTGTTTTTAACCCAGCATGTTTTAGAGTGTAGACGAGTCTTTAAGAATGTGTAATGGTGGTGTGTTTTGCTCGTGTGTGCTCAATTGAAGGCCGTTTGTGAAGGGAGAGTGAAGGGCAGAGGGGATCTCAGCCGCCCACATGAGAGGGCATCAGAAAAGTCATTTAAAGCTCCTCTGTCCGCTGAAGGCGCTGTCTCTCCACAACACTAATGACCCTGACAGCGGCTCAGCTCTCCTCCGCTGTCTCGCGGCAAGAGCCCGCTATAGATCATTACATGATGGGCCACTGTCTGATCTTCTGCATATGCATTATTCATGTTTTAGTGGAGGTGGGTGTACAGTAGGAACTTTTCTTTGAAATGAGGGGCGTTTGCCCTCAGAACTGATGTTTTAGAGCTTTTTTACCTTTAATGAGGATTGTTTTCTCCTAAGCATTCGGAAAACACAGCATGTCGTCCATTTTATACTGCACTGGGTAACATGATGTGTTTTACACATTTACCATAGTAAAGGCCTTTGCACACTGAGTCCGAAATTCGCATGCGAAATTTTCGCACGTCAAAAAATAAATTCAACCTCACGTTATGTCAATTACGCTTGCACACTGCCTCCGAAACTTTCGTCCGTCAAAAAAAAAATCGGAACAGTTTCGATTTTCTGCGTTTTTCGCATCCGTTTTTCCATCTACAGCTGATGCCCAACCTAAAACTGCTGGCAATGCTGGTGAATGAATCGCCAGTGCTCAGGTACCTACAATTATATATACAAATATTATTGTATCAGAAATACTACAAATATTATTATACCACAGCTATAATTATAGCACACCAAGTCCCTGTAAACCGTGTGTGTGTGTGTGTGTGTGTGTGTGTGCGCGCGGATCCATACCTTTAGACATAGGCTGTCAGTCTCTGTTCAGGATAAATTGATTCACGGAAATTTGTGGTCTTCTTTTAAATCTGTGGCTCCAGTATCACTAGCAAAGCCTCAAACTGAGCCACTGACATTCTAAAGGTAACTTTGAATCGGTCTGGATAATCCCGCAACGCTCCTTGATAAGGAGGTGGAACTCTCCTTCCTCTCTACGCGATCGCAGGAGTGGATGGACCCAATATTTCCTCTTTTTCATGTTTTAAGAGAGAGGACAAAAACATTATCCTCACTACTTGAAGACGGCATTTTGTGTTGTTTTGCAGGGTTTTTTTCGTAACGCATTCATTAATACGCATCGGACTCAGTGTGCAAGGTCTTTTTCAAGGGATTTTTCGGATCACGAATACGAAAAAATGCATGGGAAAATTTCGGACTCAGTGTGCAAAGGCCTTAATACCTGTAAATGATGCATAATTACATGCACACAACCGAATCCTGACCCTATAAGTGATTATGTATGTGTCTGACTAAACATAACTGTCACAGGCTGGAGTATCCTTTGTATTTGAGGTGTTGTTGATTCATTGTTCTGCGATTCGTGATCAGACTCGGACATGTGTGAGCCAGGGCTCGCCCTTTCTTAAATAGTGAAATTCACCTGTGTGTGTGTGTGTGTGTGTGTGTGTGTGTGTGTGTGTGTGTGTGTGTGAGTGATGCACGGTTCGCGGATATATCCACCGATCGGGCGGGCCAAGTAATAAAAAATAACATTTATAATAAATGCGGGTGCATGAGAGATAAATCGTTGTGTGTGTTTGATAAAGACATTCTGTGGGCGAATCATTCCTGTTGCCGTTTCTCCACATCGGAAGTTTTCAAAACAATCCCTCAGGTGTACTCATGGACTTGGTCGGGATCACTGGGAACGCCCACAAAACATCATATCCGCCATATGCCGTGGGGAAAACAAGCCATTAGAATGAATGCAGACCTTGTTAGACGCTTTATCTTTACTCTTTGTAATTATTACGATTTATTTTTGCTTAGTGCAGTCTTGAAAAGTTGCCGTGTGGCGTTCTGCTCCTCCAGTGAAAAACCCTGATCTGAAGTTTTATAACAGACAGAGCCGTTTGTCGATTCCCAAAGCCTGTGCAATACGTCCATTACAATGAAACATCTGCACTACATGATGCTGGTATTATTGTATAGATTAAAGGTCCCATGGCGTGGATTTTTGTAATTATTCTTTAATGTTTCCTGAGGTGTACTTATATTGTTAGTATGATTTTTACATCATAAAATGTCCTAATTTAGAAATAAATGGCATTTTTCTATCCTGATATTAGCCTCTGGCTGAATGCTCTGTTTGAAGGGGCGTGTCTGCTGTGAGACTTCAGTGTGAACGCCCACTGCTGTGATTGGCTGACATCTTTGCATTTGAAATGAGTGTTAGATTATGTGGCGGAGGGGGCGTGGTTTTTAGAGTGCAGTAACAGCCAGTTCATAACCCTTTAAATTATATAAATAAATCAAATATTATTGTAGTACTTTCAAACTTTTACTTTAATTCAATGTGTTTATTTCATTGTAATTATTTGTGAAGTTTGCACTTGAGTGATTTTTTTTTCATACAGTAAAAATGCTGGGTTAAAACAACCATTTCTGGGTTATTTGGCAATCCAGCGCTGGGTAAATATTGGACAGAACACAAGCTGGGTTATTTTTGGGCTTTATTAACCCATTTCCTGGGTTGTTTTTTGAAAGTACTGGGTCAGTCAATTTGATATTGAAGATTTTTCATTTTAAATAATAAAAATGCACTCTAAAATCTCTGTTATATATATAGGACATATACAATATTTTAATTCAATGGTAAGTCAATCTTTCACAGTCATTTAGTAAATGTTTTAGGACGTACAGGAACTGCTACAGCAGCCAATGGGAAGCTGTGGGAAGAAAATGATTGAAAAAAATAAACAGCTTTAGCTTGTGTCATCTCGTCTGTCCTACACTATAAAAAATGCTGGGTTAAAAATAACCCAAGTTGGGTTGAAAATGGGCTAACCCAGCGATTGGGTTGTTTTAAGCAAACATTTAACCCAACCACTGGATTAAAACAACCCAATTGCTGGGTTAGTCCATTTTCAACCCAACTTGGGTTATTTTTAACCCAGCATTTTTTAGAGTATACATTTAAGATTCAACCCTTCAAATGCACAGCCCACAATGAATGCAATGACCGTTGACAAAATGGGTCCAGTTTTAACCGGTTTGGCACAGGCTACCCAACATTGGGTCTGTATGTGATGACCCAGCAGCTAAATTACAGAAAATATACCCAGCACTGGGTAAAAATATTTAAAAAAAAACCCAAATAAAATTACCTAGCATTTGGGTGCATATTTTCACTATTAATGCACAATAACAACAAATAATATGGGGTTTCATTGTGAGGCTGATGCATTATAATGATAATTATTGTTCAATATTTCTGAAAAGAGAGAATGATGCTGATTTAGATTTGAGGAATCTTTGGTCAGTTTTTGACCCATGTAACACCACATGTGTTGCTCAACAATCATTTACAATGCATCTTTGATTTCAGGAAAAATGTAGGCCTACATTTACATGTTCTGAGATTGATTCAACACATGCATTGTCTACATAAATCATGCAACAGGCCCATGATCATCATCACGGAGGTAAATGGTGCTCTGGGGTCTAAACACATAATCCCTCGAGCGAGGGCTGGAATTTTAAGCAGACGCTGTCATGTTGCCATGTTTCTGTGGGCGATGGCTTTCTCATGTGCTCTATGTTTGGAGCGGCTCTCACGAAGGCCTGAATGAAGTGTATCTCAGTCCCGTGAGAACGCTGTGTTACCCAGACCCAGGAAATCTGCAACCTTGATGTGTCAGACCAATGACAAATTCTAGACAGACTTGCATGAAAACAAAATCTTTCCCTCGTGATTCCCCTTCAGATATGCAGACAGAATCATTTTGGGCTGTTTTCTGGTCCCCCAACTTTTTATTACCCTTACGGAAATTAACCATGGTTTTAATACAAGTAAAAACACATAGTTACTATAGTTCAATTATATCAATAAGCCCCAAGAAGTCGTGGTTTACAGTGAATTTATAACAGCTAAGGGGCGTTGTTAGACACAATATATATATGTCCAGAAGGAGCAGAATCTCATTGAGCTCATGTTAAAATGCCCAACTTTACAGCAGAAGAACACGTTTACAGTGACAGGTGGATTGTTCTCGGAAATGTTAGGCCTATAGCGAAGGACGTTCAACAGATTGTTTATTATGAACATAGTAAAGTCACATTACGACCTTAAGGAATATCTGAATGCAGGTAATACAGTCTCGATCACTCACTCAATGCACAATATCAATGAGAACAAATATGTTTACGTTGCTAAGGGTCGTGTGCAGGTTGGGTGAAGCGATACCCGTGTTTTATCGTGTAGGCTATAAAACACACAGATTAGAATTCAGTTTAATTTGTTCACAGCATTGCTTTATCGTGAATGCATGTGGGGATTTTCTAAAATAATCTTTCTCACTCAAAAGACTTCAGAAGATATGGTGCATGGGTTATACACTCAAAGGGTCTTTATTGACATCAATGAAGACACTTTAAAGCAGCACTAGGTAACTTTTGCTCTCGGGCTCCCCCTACAGTTGTGAAACAGTATTGTCCTCTACTACTGTCGTAAACTGTCATTCTACATCAGCGGATGCATCGCACGTGCATTTGTTGACATGACAACTATGATAGCCCTGAACACTGCAGGAGTTCTGCTTGCGTCGCGTGTGAAATGTCTTCATCCCAGGTACAGTGGCATATGTTTCAGCATGTCATATGAATATAATTTCATGGGTTTTATTTTTTTCAAACGCCAAATGATAGCGATGCTCACGTTTACAAGCCAGCGTCATTATAGTAGCCTAGTCTATTGGTTCCCGTTTTACAGAATCAATATGATACTTCAATTCAATGTTTGAGTGGTAGGTAATAACCATATATCGTCAATATTATAATATCAAGCTACCCTAGATGAAACTGCAAATTTGAAAAATCGATTTGCATTATAGCTTGAGGCAAGACAAATAAACCAATATCACAGACATGTTAGGTATCCTAAAATATGATTTTGTATGTATTACGTATTTACTTGCAAGAATGTAGCCCCTCCTCCTTCAGCTCACGCCAATGAGCAAACGCTGCCCAACGTTGATCCTCGTCCTGCCTTTAATCCGATCACTTTCTCATTTCCTCTTTTTGCTTTCCTCCGACAAAACCTTTGCTTTCTTATTTTTCTGTGCTGCTTCGGCCATGACTATAACATTTGGCAAACAATTATAGTTTTTCTCGCACGTCCGAATTTAAGGAAGTGGTGGTGGTGGTGGAAGTGACGTATATGCCGTAAAGCAGTCGAATTTTGTAGTTCTTTTTGTTCTCGGGTTACTACCCGAAACCCAAAGTTTAAAAGTACGATTAAAAACGATACAGACCCCGTCAGGCTATGGCAGACGTGTCATTCAACCTATTGTAAGTCGATGTATCATCACAAGAGTTTTGAAAATATATTATGTATGTTGAAAAGTTACCTAGTGCTGCTTTAAAAGCATAATTTGTAGAATTCAGAGACCCTTGTTATTAGCGACACCTGTGGCCGTTAAGTGAACTGCAGCCATACTGCTTGTGCTCGTGCACAGATGGCGCGTGATTCACTCAAGCATCACGACGACAGCTGAGGTCATTAAAATTACACTGTTATGATAGTTTGATTATAAAGTATATGATTATATATAGATCTGGCTATCTTTGCATGACGTGACTGTACACAATAACTTTTTTGTTATTGTCCTGAACATTAATTTCCTTTATAATGGAAAATGGTTGTTCAGATTGTTCAAAAATGGTTATTTTAAGAACTGTTCACTGAAAGGTTCTTTAGGGAAGCAACAATATTTTACTTTTATGATGCTTTTTTATTAAAGGTAGAGTAGGTAAGAATGATCTAAAACACTTTTGTCCACATTTGTTTAAACTTTCTTTATATGTCAATACATAATTAAAATGTAAGTACTCTGAAAAAGAGAGTATAAAAATCGAGTGACTCTTGACTTTTTAATCTGCAATAAACACCGCTCATTATTTTCGTCCGGGACGAAACAAGTGATTGGCTTGGGCGCCTGTCACTCTCTCTCGTTACCATGGCTACCGCCGCTTTTGCTCCAGGATCTGCCCACATGCACGCAGCCGCGCACCCGTTTGATTTGAGGAGTTCGAGAAGCTGTATTTCTGCTGGACAGGTAATCTTTCATTTTGATTATACATTTTTTTGGTTTATGTTTTCATGAAGCATGTATCACTAGCACACGTAGCTGCCTAATATAGCTAACATAACATTACTTAGCATAAAGTTACAATGTTATACACTTAGCGAGCCATTAGTAGAGATGATAAATACTCAATATGCTTAGCTCAAGTTGATCGCTGTCGTGTTGAATTTCGCAAAATGTAACTTTAGATAACAAAATGCATGTGTAAAAGCTAGTCCACCGCATCCAGGAACTTTTTTTAGAGCTAAGTTAGCTTTAGCTGCTACCCTCTGTCTAAACTCTTTTACCATGTTCACCGGGAACTTTACCTGCACGTTTATTTCCGCCCTTTTTCCGCGGTTTGTTTTTATATTCTCTACCTATGTTTACTGATGTTTTTATATTGTATCTGTGTGTGTCGTAGACACTGTGTTGTGTGTGTATTTTAAACTTTATCGGTATCGGTATTCTAGCTTGATAGTGAGTACTAAAAGACATCTTATTTGTTTATATTCATAATGATAAAGTTATTTTTTATTACATGTGATTCTGACATGATGTCACTACATGCACTTCTTCTCCACTCGTCTCAGGTTAATAATGCGTCAGCTGATCGTGGTCGGCGTAGCGCGTTCATGTGTTTTGGGGGCGTGGCTTTGGAAAGAGCCCAGAAATGGAAATAATGAGCTGTCTTTAAAACAGCCGTGAGAGGTCTACAGACACTCAATTTTTATACTTTTTTTTTTCAGAGTACTTACATATGAATTATGTATTGATATATAAAGAAAGTTTAAACAAATTTGGAAAAACATTTTTTTAACCAAATCTTACCTACCCTACCTTTAAGTCAATTGATCAAATGTACTCTCTAAAGCTGGGCTCAGTCTATGGTAGTTTTTGCATCTTAAAGGAACACTCCATTTTTGAAAATAGGCTCATTTTACAAGTCCCCTAGAGTTAAATAGTTGAGTTTTACCGTTTTTGAATCCATTCAGCCGATCTTTGTATCTGGCAGTAGCACTTTTAGCATAGCTTTTAGCATACATCATTGATTCTAAACAGTCCTGCAGCGGCGCAATGATTGGTTGGTATTCTGTGAAACATGGTGGTAGTATAGACCTTCGACTTACTATCACAGCCCTTTACAACACACAGAACCATGGCTAATCACACAGCTAAATCCACAACACAATTTGTTAGCTGCAAGCCTGAAACTTTCTCTGCAACTACACGAACTTAGTGCCGGTCACATTGAAAGTTCCCTAGCTGGGCTACTTTCAGACGCTGTAATATCATTGCCATGGTACGGCCGCGAAGATCCGCGACTATTACGCGGGAATGAGAAAGTAGTTCCTAGCCATATAGGTGTAGAAAATCGCAACTTTTCATTTTCAGTTGGTCTTAGTACAGGATGTAACTGTAGAAGAGTCAAGTTTTAAATAGGAAAAATATTGAAAGTGTCTTTGGTCAATTTTTGAATGAGATGCTAATAGACTGATCAGAATCAATGATGTATGCTAAGCTATGCTAAAAGTGCTACCGCCAGATACAAAGATCGGCTGAATCTTACTTTATGAAATATGTGGGTACAATGGCCATACTTGGATTTTCCCATTCAATACATCTATACACTGCATCTAATTAGCATATTAATGTGTTCTTGGTGCAACATGTAATGAAAAAAGAAGTGTAATAATGGGAGGAATAATTGGCAACATTTTCGTAATAATATCTAATATTTCATAGGAATATTGATATTTAATTTCTTTCCCTATTCACTCTCCAGAATGCCGGATAAACATGATTTAGTCCTACACATTTATGAAATCAATGCCCTGTTTTGTTACAGAAAGTCATATTTTGATTAGAAACCCCATAACATTTTCCAGAGATGTTGATTTATAACAAACAATTTGAAAATTAATCCAATTTAAATTATAATTAAAAAATATTATCATATTTCCTTAAGAGTGCTAAACATTAATGTCAGCCATTTTTAAAGCCTAAGAAGAAGTTGTTGTTGTCCTGATGAAACCTCCAAACGTTTGGTATCTCTGCAAAGCCCCGAATGTGCTCTTTACAGGACATCCAGACTGAGACATGTGACATGTATGATGTCAGAGAAATTCCCTAAAATAAAACGTCCACTACAGTGGACAAAAGTCTATTCGTGGGTCCCAGGAGGATAAATAGGCACATATTTGCCCCCCCGGTACCCTATATATGAGTCTTTGAATCTGTAAAATAAAATATATAAAAAAATAAAACCAAAGTTTTTTTGAGGTAATGTAATCTTGTTAAAACAGAAAACTACATTTGGTATCGGAAAAAGTATCTTTTAGGAACCAGTATCGAAGTCACAGTATCGGCATCGATATTGAATATTTCTGACCAATACCCAGCCCTCCTTTAGCCTGGCTCCGTCCTCCTCCTTACTTCCGCTCAATTTTCCTTCAGTACTCCGTCTGGGATTGCGGTATATTCGCTGGTTTTCGGTCAAATTTTAACCAGTCCAATCAGCGAACAGAGAGAGTTGCTGAGAACGATGACGTTGATGTCGTGCGCTAGTTTGAGATGACATACGTCACAACCAAACGTTAGCGATTGGTTATGGCAGATCCAGAGCGGCTCTGGGCACATCCAATAGTTTTAAACTTCAACAGAGTTCCCGCCTTCAAGGGAGTAAACGCTTGTCGATGATAGAGAGGCCAGACTCTCTGAACAAATGAAATGTAGAGAGTCTGATACCCCTTTTCCACCAAGGCAGTGCTGGTGCTGGATCGGAGCCAGAGCCTAGTTTCAAATCGGTTCTTTGTGTTTCCACACCCAAAGCACCAGCTCTGAACCAGGAAAAGTGATTCTTAAGTAGCACCAAAACATTGCTGGGCTAGAAGTAAGAACCGATTACGTCAGGCGCTGGGGGCGGGGTCAACAAGACCAACACAAACTGGAGATCCGCCATTTTTGAAATAGCAGCTAATGGAGCTAACAGCTGCTGCTCGTTTATAATCTCCGTCTATACAAAGTACGGCGAACTGCATGAATGCGTTGGATTCGGCATGTGTTTTGATGCCGCTGTAGGATCGTAAAGCCATGAGCATCAATAGTAACGCAACGTTTGCATTGTTGATGGAAGTCTTGTTAAAAACTCACATAATTAAAGAAGTCGTTTGACGTTATAACAAGTCATTAATGTCTTTTAACTTATATGTTTCATATAATATAACCGAAGCTATAGATTGTGAATTTAAACATGTCTCGTTTACCAGTGGCAAAAGTCAGGAGGACTAGCCGAGGTGAGGCTGTTCCAGGCGGGATCTCAACATTTTTAAATAGGCGCTATCTTTACAAATAAACCACAGATTTGAGCTTTAAACAGCAACATTCTCGACTGAACAACTCTTAAAACTACATTTCGTGACACAATAATAGTAGTATTTTTCAATTTCGCGGCCGCACACAACCACTATGAAAAGCGCAAAAGGACGCGCGTCAATTTCGCTTGAAGCGGTTTACTTTTACGCCTGTCCGAATGTTACGCGAATGCATTCAAAGTTCAAGCGTCAAACTAGACGTGAATTTGCCGCTCTCTTCACGTTTGGTGTGAACGCAGCATTAGTGTGAGTGTTTTGCGTATCAATGGCAACAAGACTTTATAACGTGAATCCAGGATCGCTGTCGTGACTGAATGTTGAAATGAACACTGAAATGTTTCCCTTACCTAAGAGAACCGTTTAAGAGATTATATGCAACACCCTTGAGTTATTCTCTTAGGTAAGGGGAAATCGCCCCTTAAGTTCATACTTGAGGGAAAAACTTAAGGTGCTTTATGCAACCAGGCCTTCAAATGGTTCAGTCCATATCTTAGAGACAGGTCGTTTTCTGTTGGGCAAGTTTTCTGCCTCTTCAGCTGCTATTATTAGCGGTGTACCTCAGGGCTCCATTTTGGGCCCGCTCCTCTTTAACTTATAAATGCGTCCCCTGGGGAATGTGATCAGAGGACACAATGTCTGGTTTCATTTATATGCTGATGAGTTGTATACCACTGCTGATGCTATTCAACCGTTGTTGGACTGTCTTGAGGATGTCAAGAAATGGTCTTTCTCCGACTAAATGAGGACAAAACGGAAATGATTGCCTAATAATTTGCCTTGCACCTTCTATTATCATTTTTAAGAAGAGACTATCTTTCCTCCCAGGCGTTTTAATCTAATTTTAGCGTTGTTTTATTGTTTGTCTTCTATGTGCTTAAATGTGCTATATAAATAAAACGTACGTCCTTCCTTCCCTTTAATCCGGAGTTCCACTGTGATTCATTGTGATTGTATTATTAGTAGCGTCCCGCTGCGTTTGACCTTATGTGCCTCTGTAATATATTAGATTGCACTAAACTAAATTTACATTCAGAAGTATAATGTTGGCCTGATGCCACATAGCAACACAGGGATAAAGAGCTGGTGAATATGACACTTCTACAATAAATGATGTCTGCTTGAGAGAAGTGGTCAAATATGCGGCGCCATTGACCATTCGAGACGTCATTTGGAGTGACCTGAGATGCTCTCGGTGTCTCTTCATTCTCAGAAATGCTGTGATCGCTGCTGATAAGATGTTGAAGATATTGAGGAAGGCGTTTGGCTGAGATGACTTTGAGATGACTCAGTTTGTTCTTCCGTAGACGCACTGCCATAAATCAAAAACAGCCATTCTGAGATGCCACAACAGACCATAATATTATAATACTACTGCTCAAAAGATCCAGGCATGAATGACACCTCAGATTGTGCCGCTTGTTGAGAAGTATATTACATCTCTAGGCTTACTGTATTATTCTCAGACAATAAAGCAGGCTAACAATAAAATAAAGCAGCAGGGACCTGAGCCATATATCGACCGGAATATCAGACTTCCAAGTGGACTGATTTGACTAAATAACCACCTAGCAACCACCCAGAAGACCCTGACAACCACGGAATTCCTTAGCAACCTCATATTGTAAAGAATGCATATGATTCTGCTTTAGATTTTGGCTCAGAAATAGACATAAACACTGAATTACAACAACAATCCTTGACCAACCAGGCATGTGATCAGATAATAGGCTTTCCTGTTGACCAGACTATTATAATAATAATATTCAAAATATTTTATACCTGTTCTATAAAATATTTTTTTATTTAATAATAATAATTATTATTCAAATATTTGTATTATTTAAATTCAATTTAAACTAATTAAATAAAACTTTTCTTTACAAATTCAATGAAAAATTATTTTACACTGTAAAATTAAAATGAGTATTTAATAATAATTAATATTTATTATTATTATTATTATTCATGATTTTATTATTTTAATTAAAACTAAACTAATTAAATAACCTAATTCAATTTACAAAACAAAACTGAAAAATTATTTTACGCTGTACAATAAAATTAATATTTAATCATTATTATTATTATTCAGAATATTATGCAAATATTTTTTAATTATTTAAATGTAATTATTTTCATTAAAATTGAACTTTCTAATTCTTTGGAAAAAAAAATAACTAATTGATTTACAAAACAAAGCAAATTTACAAATTAAATGAAAAATTATTGTACATTGTAAAATAAAAATGAGTATTTAATAATAATAATTATTATTTAAAGAAATATTATTAAAATGTAAATTAAACTAATTAAAACATAATTAAATGTACAAAACAAAACCAATTTACTAATTAAATGAAAAATAATTGTACATTATAAAATAAAAATTTGTATTTAATAATAATAGTACTGCAAAAAATATTATTAAAATGTAAATTAAACTAATTCAAACCTAATTAAATTTACAAAACAAATTTACTAATTAAATTAAAAATAATTTTACACTGTAAAATAAAAATAAGTATTTAATAATAATAATTATCATTCAGAATAATAATAATAGTTATTAATCAAATATTTTGTATTATTTAAATTAAATTACTTTAATTAAAAGTAAACTAACTAATTATTATTATACAAATTCTTTGAAAAGAAAAATAACTAATTAATTTACAAAACAAAGCAAATATTTTTAACCTGTAAAATTTAAATGAGTATTTATTAATGATATAATAATACTTTTACAGACCCACAGTAAAATTACAATACTAATGGCTGCCTACATTTCTTTGCCTTCAAACATTAAATCTCAGCTTGTATTTTGGTGGGAAACTGCGGCGACAACAGGTTTATTGTTTTCATTACAAATTTGGGAAGATAGTTGTTGTGTGTTTCCAAATGCTTGTTATAAATGACTCTGAAAAAATGTGTATGCATGGAAAAATCACATCCTTGCTAAAATTAAAAGTGTTCTTCTTGTAAAAACAAAAGTACAGTCATCATAACTGTAAAACATATGGTCTTGATATAAGGGCCGGAGCGTCCCATGAGATCCAGGTTTGATCCCAGACTGCATTATTTCCCGAAAATCCTCATCATCTCATTTCTTGTGTACTTTCACAGGCATATTAACCGGCAAAAAAACTGAACAGTTCTTATTTCTCATCCTTGATGGATAAAGACACTTTCCAAGAAATTGTGAGTAGCCGTCCGTCACAAGGGGAATACCATAGAAAACATTCTCATGGTCGTCATAACTATTCCCAAAACATGGTGCAGTATGTTTTATTGGATATTATCCATATTGGAATCACATGATTTCTTTCATTGGAGAAACAAACACAATAACAGAAGTGCCACGTGTTATAAGGCATTTAAGCAACATAAGTTGGTCATTTTGAGGTCATCATCACATATTCATTGTTGTGATCAAGTATCACAGTATTACATGGAGATTTGTGCATTTCCCAGATCACAGTAATGGAAACACGAATTATGGGAAGGGTGACTGTTGGTCCCACGGTTGAAACGCATGATTAGCAGGAGCAGTGTTCATTTCGTCATCAACCTTCTTTCACTGACGAAAACGAGACGATAACTAAATAAAAACCAGTTTGGGATGACAAAACTATGAGGAAAATCTACTGTCATTTTCGTCAACGAGAGACAAATGTTAGTGAGGATCGATTAGGGAAGAGATCCTCTCAGAACTGATGTCCTGTGTAACGGACGCGCTCATTTGAACTGTAACGGCGGGAAAACACGGCGCTGAGGCGCTTCCACAGGCTCACGCGACAGCGCTTCAGAGCGGCTCAATCAATCAATAACACACATTTATGACAGGTCATGTTTATGAACTAATGCTGAGGAATAATCACAATGTTTACTGTACCATGTTTATATAGTCATATGATTCAGACGGTTGGAACAATGCATATTTTATCTCCTCATCTGAACTTGAATGAGCCAGCGTAGACATTTCAAAATAAGAGTCCCGGTGTATTTCGAGCTTGTTTATAATTAATTATATATATAATTAGTCAAAAGTTTGGAAAGTACTATTTTGATTGTTTTTGAAAAAAGTCTCTTATGCTCTCCGAGGCTGCATTTATGTTATTAAAAATACAAAAAAGCTGTAATATTGTGATATATTATTAAAATAACTGTGTTCTATGTGAATATATAGTAAAGTGTAATTTATTCCTGTGATCAAAGCTGAATTTATCATCATTACTCCAGTCTTCAGTGTCACATGATCCTTCACAAATCATATTAATATGAGGATTTGCTGCTCAACAAACATTTATGATTATTATCAGTGTTGAAAGCAGTTGTGTAAAGCATTTTTTTGGGGGGTTCTTTGATGAATAGAAAGTTGAAAAGAACAGTATTTATCTGAAATAGAAAGCTTTTGTAACATTGTACTACCGTTCAAAAGTTTTGGGTCTGTAAGAATGTATTTATTTTTGGGAAAGAACTTAAAGAAATTACTTTTATTCAGCAAGGATGCATTAAATCGATCAAGTGACAGTATAGACATTTATAATGTTGCAAAAGCTTTATATTTTAGATAAATGCTGTTCTTTTTAACTTTCTATTCTTTAAATAATCCTGAAAAATTGTACACTACTGTGTTCAACACTGATAATAATCATAAATGTTTGTTGATCATCAGATCCTCATATGAGAATGATTAGTGAAGGATCATGTGATACTGTAGACTGGAGTAATGATGATAAACTCAGCTTTGATCACAGGAATAAATTACATTTTACAATATATTCAAATAAAAAAAAGTTATTTTAAATTGTAAAAATATTTCATAATATTACTGATTTTGCTGTATTTTGGATCAAATAAATGCAGCCTTTGTGAGCAGAAGAGACTTCTTTCAAAAACAATAAAAATAGTTGGCATATAAGTAAGTTTAATATATATATTAAAAGTAATTTATAGTCATTATATATAAGTTTTTTACAGGTAATGTTTATGAACTAATGCTGAGGAAAAGTCACAATGTTTACTGTACCATGTTTATATAGTAATATGATTTAGACGGTTGTAATGATGCATATTTTTTCTCCCTCATCTGAACTTGAATGAGCCAGCGCATACATTTCAAAATAAGAGTCCCGGTGTATTTCGAGCTTGTTTATAATTAAAATTCACGCATTATATATACGTTTACACAATAAACTGTATTTAATTTCATTCCCATGTAATTCATAGTCGGAAGGAAAGACTATAAGAACAGTATTTGACACATTATTCAATAAAGTATCAGGGTTATAATAGTTGACTAAAACCTGCGCTTCAATGGTCAAAAAGACAATTATGTCAGTTTTGGCATGTATTCAAGTAAAGTTGGTTATTTTACAATTTAACTAAACTCATTCGATTTTAGGTGACAATTCAGGTGACTAAAACTAAATAAAAATTCAATTGAAACTGGTTTTGTGTAACGGAAAGGCTTTTAAATCATACTCAATGCAAACGACCCATGGCCATTGACTAGTGCAAGTGTGGAGAGTGAACAGTCATGGTATAATATTCTTTTCTTTTGTTATATATAGAAACACTCATCAGACATTGGTAAAATAACTGCAGTCACTAATAATAATAACAAGAGCTGGTATTTATCATCACAGACCCATGCAGAATGATGTCCTCCAAGCAAACAAAACACGTTAAAGGAATAGTTCACTCAAACATGACATTTCTGTCGATATTTGGTCATGCTCATGGTTGTTACACTCTTAAATAAATGACAAAAAATACAACAAAAGCAGCATAACATAGTCCGTAAGACTTGTGCGTTATATATTCAACATCTTGTGAAGAACATGGCGAGGAACAGACTGAGTTTAACCCTGTAAAGCGTTTGTTTTGGACATTTTAAGGCCTCTTATTTATCAAAAATTTACTGATAAAATGAGTTGTTCACGTGTCTTTTTGCTGTGAAATCTTTCAAATTGTTAGTAATATTTCAAAAGACTGAAACTTGATTATCCAAACATCATTTCTAAGAACAATTATGTTCTTGAAATATGATCATCAGGCTTTTGAGGAAGGTTTATTTGTTTTAATCATCGTTGTATTGCATTATATGTTTTAAAACTACAGAGATTGACCATAAATCTAAGCATTTATAATCTTTCTAAGACATATTATTGGCAGATATAGAGTGACGACTGATATTTATATGTACTGTTATAAAGATCTAGTTGAGCTCTTCATCTTTTTGGTCATATAAATATCCGCATATGCACCAAATTGCATATTTAGGGCCCAAGCTCTGAAGGCTCCTTTTGAAATCGTTAGCGTTCTTCTTCTTCTTCTGTCTGGGAGTGAGTCTATGGCCGCCCATTGAACCGCTTGGGGGAAAGTTGTGAAATTTGGCACATTGATAGAGGACAGTCTGATCTGTCACCATTACAAATTTGAAGTCTCTAACTCAATCCCTCTAGCGCCACCACCTGTCCAAAGTTCCACTTGTGTTTATGCTAATAACTTTTGAACCATAAGGATTAAAACAAAATAATATTTTCCTCTGATTCCTTGGCTCTTGGCGATTTGATTTCACCCCGTTGTAATTTTCACGAGAATTGAACCAGATCATCTTAAGACGATGCTGACAAAACGATATTAGATTCAAGATGATTAGTCAAACTGTTCTCGGATAACAAAAAGTGCCCACAAAAAGGCTATATCTCCACAGCGCTTTATCGCATTCTAACCAAACTTGGTGTGTGTTGTGCCAACCATGACCTGGATATTTTGGATGGTAACTTCAGAATGCTTTAGCCAAAAATCACAATTGGTCTTTTTTAGATTCGGGGCATCACGCCAAGCCCCAATTTTCCCATATCAACCATTTTGGGCGTCGGCCATTTAGAATTTTGTTCAAAAGTGCTATATTTTACGAACACATTGGCGTATAATTTCATAACTCGGCATGTGTCTTCGTCACCAAGCCCTGACAGAACTCAAAACGTTTCGGGACAGCGCCACCTTGTGGACAAAAGTTATAATGCCAAGAACACAATTTTACCATATTTGGCCAAACTTCCTGTTCGCCATTTTGATTTCCTTTACAAACATACTTTTTCAAAGTCCTCCGACCCTTTGTCTGATTTTCACCAAAATCGGATCGTAACATCTTCAGACCATGACAGCAAAAAGTGATTAATTTCATGTCAACAGACAAAACTTTTTTCATATTTTTCATATACCGCAGCGATGAAGTCAAAATGACTCTTGAGGCTGTATCTCTGCAATACTTTGACATAATGACACCAAACTTTGCGTGTGTCATTGTCACCTCACTCTGAACACACAACATCAATTTCGTAACTGCGCCACCTATTGGTCAAAAGTGATAAACATTAAATCACATTATTAATGACTGTATATATGATTTTTCAGGCTAAAATCATCTTAAAATGCCTTTAATTGCTCATTGTGGCTGTTGGTCTAACACTTCCAGCCATGTTGGCATCTCTTATTGGCTTCTTTGCGCTTGGCCCCGATAATTTCTGCTCGCATATTTTTGAATAAAATTTTTCCTCCTCAATTTTTATCATTATAAGCCATACAAGCCTGATGTATCAAATATGATACAAAACATAAAACACATATGCAAACTGTTCAATTAAAAAAAAAAAAGATTTTTCTGACTATTATTTCATCATTCAGGCTGTACAGGGTTAAGTCATGATGCATTTCCCTCCATTGAAGCTGTAAAATCTCATGCGTTTCAATCCGGCCTTGTCCACACGGATCTTTTTCTCTCCGTTTTGGCCTTCCGTCCACACTGACGTGTTTGTCAACAAAGACAGAGATTTTTGGAAATGCTCTCCCAAGTGAATTCATTTGAAAACTGTGTTTTTGCTTTGTAGTGTGGACTGTGAAAACTAAAGGGTTTGAAAATGATGGTGCATTTTTAGTTATGTGATGCATTTTGAGCCGATATGTACACTCTTCATATCACAGTCCTGCTCAGATGACGGGAATACGACATTTGCTGTTCTACAGCGAAACATGAGAGCAGTTGCGTTTTAGCCCAAACATATGTGACCCGTGCTGGCAAAATGAGTCGCAATGAGCAGAGTTTGCAAAAACGTCATTTTCACCTTCAAAATGATGTGTAATCCCAGAAAGCAATAGCATTTCACCATCTCAGTTAACTATAGACCTGATGTAGTCCGACTGTGAGTAACACACTTCTAGGCAAAATAACCTTGGATTTGGTTGCATGTCGTTTTTGCCAAAATAATTAGCGAGATGTTTGATATTCCATCATGTAAGCAAACACACCAGTGATTACAAGGTGATCACCAGGGATTACAAAGTCAGAAAAGTACATTTTGAGTTTTCTGAAGGTTCCATCAACCATACCTTAAAGTATTAGTTCACTTCAAAATGAACATTTCCACACCCCCATCTCATCCAACATGTTTGTGTCTTTCTTTCTTCAGAGGAAAAGAAATTAAGTTTTTTTCCAGGATTTTTCTGCTCATAATGGACTTCAATGGGAACCAACGGCTGAAGGTCCAAATCTCTGCAGTTTCAGAGGAAGGGCTTCAGAGGCTCTGACCAATCCCAGACGAGGAATAGAGTCTGATCTAGAGGAACCATCGCCACATTTACAACACACACACACACACATTTATACACTTTAACCTCAGACGCTCATCTTGAGCTGCTCTGGGACGCCACGGATTGAGCAATCACGTCAGAAAGGTCACGCGGAAGTGCCGCCCCAAGAGAACGTGTGAAGACTTAAACAAACATCCTTTACAAACACACTCCATCTCCAACTTCAGAATCGTCCGACATCGTTGTTTAACCTTTTTTTGCTAAAGGATGTTTGTATTAGTCTTCACAGGTTCTCTTGGGGCGGCACTTCCGCGTGACCTTTCTGACGTGATTGCTCAATCTGTGGCGTCACAGAGCAGCTCAAGATGAGCAATTTAGATTAAAAGTATATAAATGTGTATTTTTGTTTTAAATATCAGATGGT
Organism: Gobio occitaniae; assembly: GCA_033150135.1. NCBI lineage: Eukaryota > Metazoa > Chordata > Actinopteri > Cypriniformes > Gobionidae > Gobio > Gobio occitaniae. The sequence goes on along the minus strand of JARQWZ010003388.1, from coordinate 61,958 downwards.
TTGTCTAGATCAGGGGTTTTCAAACTGGGGTACGTGGACCCCCAGGGGTCCTCCAGAAGGTTCTAAGGGGTACCCAGAAAATTTCAGAGAATAATAAGCAAAGCAAAAATAGATCTCTATTTCTTTTTTCTAGATCTCTAGATCTCGCCATAACTTCCGCTAAGTGAGGTCAAAATACGAGCGTGATCATAGATATATCGCTCGTATTTTGACCTCACTTAGCGGAAGTTATGGCGGAGCTCAGAGATGATCAGAGGTAAAATAATAGCATAAATACTGCTGGGTTTCTCACAGAAGCTGATGGTTTGGCTAGATAAGACCCTTATTCATCATCTGGTGTCGTTTGAAGCTGCACTGAAACTGTCATTTGAACCGTTTGGAGCCCATTGAAGTCCATTATATGGAGAAAAACCCTGGAATGTTTTCATCAAAAACCTTCATTTCTTTTCCACTGCAGAAAGAAAGACATGGACATCTTGATGACATGGGGGTGAGGAAATTATCAGCAAAAGTTTATTTAAAAGTGAACTAATCCTTTAATGAACTTGCTTTGCCTGTAGCTCGAAATTATCCCGTGTGCGTCCCGACTCCTCACGGGTCACATGTAATGGTGTGCGATCTTGACGCTTCAGTGAATGCGGAGATATTTCGCTAAATAAAATGATCCTGCCCGGAAAAATTGCATGAGAATTGTATGATGTCGGTATCATCTCCTGAGCGTGTATGAGGTGTGTATCTGGTGTTTACCGTGTGGATGTCAAGTCATGTCAACCTTATTTATATAGCGCTTTTAACAATGCAGATTAAACAGGAAAATAATGCAGAATAATTTTATTCAGCCATTCTGGAGAAAACGCTGATGTCATCAGTTCATTTCAATTATCATACAGTGACAGTGTGGGCTTTAGATCAGTAATTATATCAGTAATTTAGTTTATATGGTTAATTTAGTTTAATAATTCGATTTATTTGGATATTTAGTTGAAAAATGTAAAAAAATGTATTGTCTGAGCACGAACTGAGCACGCCAAGCCAGAGGCAACAGTGGCAAGGAAACCAAATTGGGTTGTTTTAACCCAGCATTTGGGTTATTTTAAACCCAGCATTTTTTAGAGTGCAATTGCTGGCTTAAAACAACCCAATCGCTGGGTTAAAACAACCCAACCGCTGGGTTAAAACAACCCAATTGCTGGATTAAAACAACCCAACCGCTGGATTAAAACAACCCAATTGCTGGATTAAAACAACCCAACCGCTGGATTAAAACAACCCAATTGCTGGGTTAAAACAACCCAATAGCTGGGTTAGTCCATTTTCAACCCAACTTGGGTTATTTTAAACCCAGCATTTTTTAGAGTGCAATTGCTGGGTTAAGACAACCCAACCATTGGGTTAAAACAACCCAAATGCTGGGCTAAAACAACCCAATAGCTGGTTTAGTCCATTTTCAACCCAACTTGGGTTATTTTAAACCCAGCATTTTTTAGAGTGCAATTGTTGGGTTAAAACAACCCAAATGCTGGGCTAAAACAACCCAAATGCTGGGCTAAAACAACCCAATAGCTGGTTTAGTCCATTTTCAACCCAACTTGGGTTATTTTAAACCCAGCATTTTTTAGAGTGCAATTGTTGGGTTAAAACAACCCAAATGCTGGGCTAAAACAACCCAAATGCTGGGCTAAAACAACCCAATAGCTGGGTTAGTCCATTTTCAACCCAACTTGGGTTATTTTAAACCCAGCATTTTTTAAAGAGTGCAATTGCTGGGTTAAAACAACAGTGGCAAGGAAACCAAAACCCCATCAGGAGCATAATGGAGGAAAATAAACCTTGGGAGAAACCAGGCTCAGTCGGGGGGGGCAGTTCTCCTCTGGCCAATGTGAGACGTTTGAGAACGCTAGTGTGGACGGAGAGCGTTTTCGGATTGACAGGTTTGGAAAAACATGAAGGTGAGTAAATAAAAGCAGCTTTCAGTGTTCGCAGCGCTTCCGCGTCTGGCTTTGGTTCATCAGTTTGTGTTCTGGAGGCCTTCACACCGCATCCCCGTCCTCACACAGCGAGAGCTGGTGGATTTTGATGACGGGAAGCGAGTTCTGTGCGGGCGGCTCGGGCTGAGGCGAGTCCGTTTTCACGCAGCAGCACGTCCTCAGCAGGTTCTTTCCACACATCCCCGCCACCTTCGCCCCCACACTGACCCCCGCGCTGACCCCGGCCGCCCCCACTGAAGAGGTCCGGGATGGGGCCTGCCATTCCCGGCCGTCCCTGGAGGAAGGGCTGCGGGACAGCGCTATGGAAGAGGACGGGCTCAGATGGGCCGGGTTATCCCGGGAGGCCAGGCCGAGGGTCTGGGACTGTCCATGCCGCGGACTCTGGCTCTGGTACAGCGGGTGGGGCGGCGTGGATCTCTTGCGGAGGCAGCGCGCGCACAACACGCTCAGGAAGGCTTTCTTAAACTCCTGACTGGAGCAGGGGTAGATGATGGGGTTGATGCAGCTGTTGAAGTAGCCCAGCCAAAACGTGATCTTGAAGACCGTGTCCGAGGGTCTGTACGACGGGAAGATGGAACCTGGACAGACAAAGAGACATTTTACTAGTGTGGCCTTAGTCATAAAACGTTTGCTTCATCACTATTTTCCGTGTCGCGTGATCCGTCAGAAATCATTTTAATGTGCGGCGTTACACTAAAAAAAAAATGCTGGGTTAAAAAACAACCCAACTGTTGGGTTGAAAATGGACTAACCCAGCTATTGGGTTGTTTTAACCCAGCAATTGGGTTGTTTTAACCCAGCCGTTGGGTTGTTTCTAAGCAAACATTTAACCCAACCGCTGGGTTAAAACAACCCAATAGCTGGGTTAGTCCATTTTCAACCCAACTTGTCAAGTCAAGTCAAGTCAACTTTATTTATATAGCGCTTTTAACAATGCAGATTGTTTCAAAGTAGCTTTACAGTGTTAAACAGGAAAATAATGCAGCATAATTTTATTCAGCTGTATAGCCATTCTGGAGAAAACGGTGATGTCATCAGCTCATTTCAATTATCATACAGTGACAGTGTGGGCTTTAGATCAATAATTTAGTTTATATGGTTAATTTAGTTTAATAATTAGATTTATTTGGATATTTAGTTGAAAATTTTTGAAAAAGGTAGTGTCCCCAACTGAACACGCCAAGCCAGAGGCAACAGTGGCAAGGAAACCAAATTGGGTTGTTTTAACCCAGCGGTTGGGTTGTTTTAACCCAGCATTTGGGTTATTTTAAACCCAGCATTTTTTAGAGTGCAATTGCTGGCTTAAAACAACCCAACCGCTGGGTTAAAACAACCCAATTGCTGGGTTAAAACAACCCAATAGCTGGGTTAGTCCATTTTCAACCCAACTTGGGTTATTTTAAACCCAGCATTTTTTAGAGTGCAATTGCTGGGTTAAAACAACCCAAACGCTGGGTTAAAACAACCCAATAGATGGGTTAGTCCATTTTCAACCCAACTTGGGTTATTTTAAACCCAGCATTTTTTAGAGTGCAATTGCTGGGTTAAAACAACCCAAAAGCTGGGTTAAAACAACCCAATAGATGGGTTAGTCCATTTTCAACCCAACTTGGGTTATTTTAAACCCAGCATTTTTTAGAGTGCAATTGCTGGGTTAAAACAACCCAATTGCTGGGTTAAAACAACCCAACCGATGGGATAAAACAACCCAATTGCTGGGTTAAAACAACCCAACCGCTGGGTTAAAACAACCCAATAGCTGGGTTAGTCCATTTTCAACCCAACTTGGGTTATTTTAAACCCAGCATATTTTAGAGTGCAGTTGCTGGGTTAAAACAACCCAACCATTGGGTTAAAACAACCCAACCGCTGGGTTGGTCCATTTTCAACCCAACTTGGGTTGTTTTTAACCCAGCATTTTTTAGAGTGTAGATTTAAAATAAAATAAATAATATGTTTATTTTTTATAGCGCCTCTCAAGAACCCAAGGTCGCTTCACAATGGAGAACAAGAGTACAATCAATTTACAATCAAAAAAAGACAGTCAGTCTGTTCATTATAGAAAATAAAGAAGCAGGTGCACAACAAATAATTATTCAGCCTGGTCTCATTGTTCATACGTAAGACACAAAACATACTTTTTGTACGTTTGGATAGATGCTAAAATATATACTAAAGACGCATCGGCAACATTTAAAGTATATAGCATTATTACAAAACGTTGAATATTTACATACTTTTATATCATAGTGATATCTGTATAATTTCCATTTGACCATTATATAGATCCTTTAACCCTACTCCCAAACCTAAACATGCCCATTTTATGCAGAATATACAAATAATAAAACGTAATAGACAGAGATGTGTAGGAGAATTACAATTTACATTAAAGATATTTTGAGATGCTAATCCTGCCCCTAAACCTACCCATAACCATTTCTCAAAGCTACAGTTATGAAGAAAAACGAGCGTAATCGCTACAATTTATCTCTGGCGGTATAAAATAGTTTTGTATGAGGTACAGAGCAGAATTTAAGTTAATAAAAAATGCAGGGTTAAAAAACAACACAAGTTGGGTTGAAAATGGAAATTTTAACCCAGAGATGGTGTTGGTTTAATCCAGCGTTTGGGTTGTTTTATCCCAGAGATTGGGTTGTTTTATCCCAGAGATTGGTTTGTTTTAACCCAGAGATTGTGTTGGTTTAATCCAGCGTTTGGGTTGTTTTATCCCAGAGATTGGGTTGTTTTATCCCAGAGATTGGGTTGTTTTATCCCAGAGATTGGGTTGTTTTATCCCAGAGATTGGGTTGTTTTATCCCAGAGATTGGTTTGTTTTAATCCAGAGATTGGGTTGTTTTATCCCAGAGATTGGGTTGTTTTATCCCAGAGATTGGGTTGTTTTATCCCAGAGATTGGTTTGTTTTATCCCAGAGATTGGTTTGTTTTAATCCCAGAGATTGGGTTGTTTTAATCCAGAGATTGGGTTGTTTTATCCCAGAGATTGGGTTGTTTTAATCCAGAGATTGGGTTGTTTTATCCCAGAGATTGGTTTGTTTTATCCCAGAGATTGGTTTGTTTTATCCCAGATATTGGTTTGTTTTAATCCAGAGATTGGTTTGTTTTATCCCAGAGATTGGGTTGTTTTATCCCAGAGATTGGGTTGTTTTAATCCAGAGATTGGTTTGTTTTAATCCAGAGATTGGTTTGTTTTAATCCAGAGATTGGGTTGTTTTATCCCAGAGATTGGATTGTTTTAATCCAGCGGTTGGGTTGTTTTAATCCAGAGATTGGGTTGTTTTAATCCAGCGGTTGGGTTGTTTTAATCCAGAGATTGGTTTGTTTTAATCCAGAGATTGGATTGTTTTAATCCAGCGGTTGGGTTGTTTTAATCCAGAGATTGGTTTGTTTTAATCCAGAGATTGGGTTGTTTTAATCCAGAGATTGGTTTGTTTTAATCCAGAGATTGGGTTGTTTTATCCCAGAGATTGGATTGTTTTATCCCAGAGATTGGATTGTTTTAATCCAGCGGTTGGGTTGTTTTAATCCAGAGATTGGGTTGTTTTATCCCAGAGATTGGTTTGTTTTAATCCAGAGATTGGTTTGTTTTAATCCAGAGATTGGTTTGTTTTATCCCAGAGATTGGGTTGTTTTAAGCCAGCAGTTGGGTTGTTTTAAACCAGAGATTGGGTTGTTTTAATCCATCGGTAGGGTTGTTTTAAGCCAGCGGTTGGGTTGTTTTAAACCAGAGATTGGGTTGTTTTAATCCAGTGGTTGGGTTGTTTTAAGCCAGCGGTTGGGTTGTTTTAAACCAGAGATTGGGTTGTTTTAAACCAGAGATTGGGTTGTTTTAAACCAGATTTTGGGTTGTTTTAAACCAGCGATTGGGTTGTTTTAAACCAGAGATTGGATTGTTTTAAGCCAGCGGTTGGGTTGTTTTAAGCCAGCGGTTGGGTTGTTTTAAACCAGAGATTGGGTTGTTTTAAACCAGAGATTGGATTGTTTTAAGCCAGCGGTTGGGTTGTTTTAAGCCAGTGGTTGGGTTGTTTTAAACCAGAGATTGGGTTGTTTTAAACCAGAGATTGGGTTGTTTTAAACCAGCGATTGGGTTGTTTTAAACCAGCGATTGGGTTGCTTTAACCCAGAGATTGGGTTGTTTTAAGCCAGCGGTTGGGTTGTTTTAAACCAGAGATTGGGTTGTTTTAAACCAGTGATTGGGTTGTTTTAAACCAGAGATTGGGTTGTTTTAAACCAGTGATTGGATTGTTTTAAGCCAGTGGTTGGGTTGTTTTAAGCCAGTGGTTGGGTTGTTTTAAACCAGAGATTGGGTTGTTTTAAACCAGAGATTGGGTTGTTTTAAACCAGAGATTGGGTTGTTTTAAACCAGCGATTGGGTTGTTTTAAACCAGCGATTGGGTTGCTTTAACCCAGAGATTGGGTTGTTTTAAGCCAGCGGTTGGGTTGTTTTATCCCAGAGATTGGATTGTTTTAAGCCAGCGATTGGGTTGTTTTTAGCCAGTGGTTGGGTTGTTTTAAACCAGAGATTGGGTTGTTTTAAACCAGAGATTGGGTTGTTTTAAACCAGAGATTGGGTTGTTTTAAACCAGCGATTGGGTTGTTTTAAACCAGCGATTGGGTTGCTTTAACCCAGAGATTGGGTTGTTTTAAGCCAGCGGTTGGGTTGTTTTAGACCAGAGATTGGGTTGTTTTAAACCAGTGATTGGGTTGTGTTAAGCCAGCAGTTGGGTTGTTTTAACCCAGAGATTGGTTTGTTTTAATCCAGAGATTGGGTTGTTTAAACCCAGCGGTTGGGTTGTTTTAAGCCAGCGGTTGGGTTGTTCTTTTTTACAGTAAACATTCTTTAAATATCCTCTTTTGTGTTCAACAGAATAAAGAAACTCATACAGGGATGGAACAACATGAGGGTGTCAAAATGTTCATTTTTGTGTGAACTATCCCTTTGTGCATGTGCATGTGGCCACATCCAGTAAAACTCATCTGGATTCGGATAATAATGGATTACCAATCGATAAATAAAGTATGGCTCTCAAAAGATGGTTTCAGTGGTTTCATTCTGTGAAAGAGATGGGAAAGATTAATGGAACCTGAAATGAATATAAAAGGAGCAGAAAGTGAGAAAGGTGAAGTCTGGGACAGAGAAACGTGTGAATGCTTCTGAGAGCATCTGTCTCACCGCCGTCAGGACAGAAAACTACGTCATGCGTCACAATGCCAAGTCTTTTTATAGCATCTGATCTGATCTCACGCTGGAGCGTTCCTCCGTTAATCAAGGTTAATAGTTTTATTCAAATTGCCGTCATAAATCCGGCTCAATATGATCAGAGAAGGACCCTTCAGAGGAAAGGATTGTTCAGTGTTTGAAAGGACGCAGACACAGAAAAGCAAATCACCTTTAACTGTTCGCACACCCATTGGGTTTTTCTAATACCGCGTTGGCCGTGCCATTAAAAGAATGAGAGTGTCCAGTAAATCCGCCTGGCCTTGAGACGCAGCATCCGTCTTCAGTGCTGAACGCTGGAGCGTCTCCTAACACTTTAAGAGCGAGTCTAGAGGGGTTTACACACACAGGAGAGGAGATAAAGGACAGCCACAGACTGACAGACGGGTCTCCAAACACCGCTCTTTCATCATCACTATCTGCAGGCGGAGGAAGAGGATATAGTTCAGCTCAGAATTAATCCTTTACTTATTTTGCATAAAGAGAATCAAGCCATTAACATTTTTGACAATTAAACACAATTTTAAATTTATTTATTATTTAATAATTGATAGATAGATAGATAGATAGATAGATAGATAGATAGATAGATAGATAGATAGATAGATAGATAGATAGATAGATAGATAGATAGATAGATAGATAGATAGATAGATAGATAGATAGATAGATAGATAGATAGATAGATAGATAGATGGATGTACTGATTGACAAACAGATAGACAGATGGATGGATGGACAGATGGACTGATTGACAAATAGATGGATGGATGGACAGACGGACTGATTGACAAACAGATGGATGGATGGATGGACTGATTGACAAACAGATAGATAGATAGATAGATAGATAGATAGATAGATAGATAGATAGATAGATAGATAGATAGATAGATAGATAGATAGATAGATAGATAGATAGATAGATAGATAGATAGATAGATAGATAGATAGATATTAACGACTCATCCTCACATTTGTGTGTTAATGTGTAAAGAGAGGAAAGTATGAATGGACACATGACTGATGTTCTGTCCTGAGCGATGCGTGCGGAAATATAAAGAGTGGCTCTGAGTAAATGATGCATCAGATTGAAGGAAGTCAGAATGAGAAAACAAAAGCGATTCGGTCCGAGCCAGTAATGATAATGACTCAAGCACTAGCACTTGGGAAAGTATTTCCTCGGGTCAAACCCTGAGACGTTCTGTGGATAAAACCTGAGCAATGAGAGAGAGTCCATCAGACGTGCTGAGGTGTAGAGGACGGAGAGCTGGTCATCATGAGGTGTAGAGGACGGAGAGCTGGTCAACACCAGGTGTAGAGGACGGAGAGCTGGTCATCACCAGGTGTAGAGGACAGAGAGCTGGTCATCACCAGGTGTAGAGGACGGAGAGCTGGTCATCACCAGGTGTAGAGGACGGAGAGCTGGTCATCACCAGGTGTAGAGGACAGAGAGCTGGTCATCACCAGGTGTAGAGGACGGAGAGCTGGTCAACACCAGGTGTAGAGGACGGAGAGCTGGTCAACACCAGGTGTAGAGGACGGAGAGCTGGTCATCACCAGGTGTAGAGGACGGAGAGCTGGTCAACACCAGGTGTAGAGGACGGAGAGCTGGTCATCACCAGGTGTAGAGGACGGAGAGCTGGTCATCACCAGGTGTAGAGGACAGAGAGCTGGTCATCACCAGGTGTAGAGGACGGAGAGCTGGTCATCACCAGGTGTAGAGGACGGAGAGCTGGTCATCACCAGGTGTAGAGGACGGAGAGCTGGTCATCACCAGGTGTAGAGGACGGAGAGCTGGTCAACACCAGGTGTAGAGGACGGAGAGCTGGTCAACATGAGGTGTAGAGGACGGAGAGCTGGTCATCACCAGGTGTAGAGGACGGAGAGCTGGTCAACACCAGGTGTAGAGGACGGAGAGCTGGTCATCATGAGGTGTAGAGGACGGAGAGCTGGTCAACATGAGGTGTAGAGGACGGAGAGCTGGTCATCATGAGGTGTAGAGGACGGAGAGCTGGTCATCACCAGGTGTAGAGGACGGAGAGCTGGTCATCACCAGGTGTAGAGGACGGAGAGCTGGTCATCACCAGGTGTAGAGGACGGAGAGCTGGTCAACACCAGGTGTAGAGGACGGAGAGCTGGTCATCACCAGGTGTAGAGGACGGAGAGCTGGTCATCACCAGGTGTAGAGGACGGAGAGCTGGTCATCACCAGGTGTAGAGGACGGAGAGCTGGTCAACATGAGGTGTAGAGGACGGAGAGCTGGTCATCACCGGGTGTAGAGGACGGAGAGCTGGTCATCACCAGGTGTAGAGGATGGAGAGCTGGTCAACACCAGGTGTAGAGGACGGAGAGCTGGTCATCACCAGGTGTAGAGGACGGAGAGCTGGTCATCACCAGGTGTAGAGGACGGAGAGCTGGTCATCACCAGGTGTAGAGGATGGAGAGCTGGTCAACACCAGGTGTAGAGGACGGAGAGCTGGTCATCACCAGGTGTAGAGGACGGAGAGCTGGTCAACACCAGGTGTAGAGGACGGAGAGCTGGTCATCACCAGGTGTAGAGGACGGAGAGCTGGTCATCACCAGGTGTAGAGGACGGAGAGCTGGTCAACACCAGGTGTAGAGGACGGAGAGCTGGTCATCACCAGGTGTAGAGGATGGAGAGCTGGTCAACATGAGGTGTAGAGGACGGAGAGCTGGTCATCATGAGGTGTAGAGGACGGAGAGCTGGTCATCACCAGGTGTAGAGGACGGAGAGCTGGTCATCACCAGGTGTAGAGGACGGAGAGCTGGTCATCACCAGGTGTAGAGGACGGAGAGCTGGTCATCATGAGGTGTAGAGGACGGAGAGCTGGTCATCATGAGGTGTAGAGGACGGAGAGCTGGTCATCACCAGGTGTAGAAGACGGAGAGCTGGTCATCATGAGGTGTAGAGGACGGAGAGCTGGTCATCATGAGGTGTAGAGGACGGAGAGCTGGTCATCACCAGGTGTAGAGGACGGAGAGCTGGTCATCATGAGGTGTAGAGGACGGAGAGCTGGTCATCATGAGGTGTAGAGGACGGAGAGCTGGTCATCATGAGGTGTAGAAGACGGAGAGCTGGTCATCACCAGGTGTAGAAGACGGAGAGCTGGTCATCATGAGGTGTAGAGGACGGAGAGCTGGTCATCATGAGGTGTAGAGGACGGAGAGCTGGTCATCATGAGGTGTAGAGGACGGAGAGCTGGTCATCACCAGGTGTAGAGGACGGAGAGCTGGTCATCACCAGGTGTAGAGGACGGAGAGCTGGTCATCATGAGGTGTAGAGGACGGAGAGCTGGTCAACACCAGGTGTAGAGGACGGAGAGCTGGTCATCATGAGGTGTAGAGGACGGAGAGCTGGTCATCACCAGGTGTAGAGGACGGAGAGCTGGTCATCATGAGGTGTAGAGGACGGAGAGCTGGTCATCATGAGGTGTAGAGGACGGAGAGCTGGTCATCATGAGGTGTAGAGGACGGAGAGCTGGTCATCACCAGGTGTAGAGGACGGAGAGCTGGTCATCACCAGGTGTAGAGGACGGAGAGCTGGTCATCACCAGGTGTAGAAGACGGAGAGCTGGTCATCATGAGGTGTAGAGGACGGAGAGCTGGTCAACACCAGGTGTAGAGGACGGAGAGCTGGTCATCACCAGGTGTAGAAGACGGAGAGCTGGTCATCATGAGGTGTAGAGGACGGAGAGCTGGTCAACACCAGGTGTAGAGGACGGAGAGCTGGTCATCATGAGGTGTAGAAGACGGAGAGCTGGTCATCACCAGGTGTAGAGGACGGAGAGCTGGTCATCATGAGGTGTAGAAGACGGAGAGCTGGTCAACACCAGGTGTAGAGGACGGAGAGCTGGTCATCATGAGGTGTAGAAGACGGAGAGCTGGTCAACACCAGGTGTAGAGGACGGAGAGCTGGTCATCATGAGGTGTAGAAGACGGAGAGCTGGTCATCACCAGGTGTAGAGGACGGAGAGCTGGTCATCATGAGGTGTAGAAGACGGAGAGCTGGTCATCACCAGGTGTAGAGGACGGAGAGCTGGTCATCATGAGGTGTAGAAGACGGAGAGCTGGTCATCATGAGGTGTAGAAGACGGAGAGCTGGTCATCACCAGGTGTAGAAGACGGAGAGCTGGTCATCATGAGGTGTAGAGGACGGAGAGCTGGTCATCACCAGGTGTAGAAGACGGAGAGCTGGTCATCACCAGGTGTAGAAGACGGAGAGCTGGTCATCATGAGGTGTAGAGGACGGAGAGCTGGTCATCACCAGGTGTAGAAGACGGAGAGTTGGTCATCACCAGGTGTAGAAGACGGAGAGTTGGTCAACACCAGGTGTAGAGGACGGAGAGCTGGTCATCATGAGGTGTAGAAGACGGAGAGCTGGTCATCACCAGGTGTAGAGGACGGAGAGCTGGTCATCATGAGGTGTAGAGGACGGAGAGCTGGTCATCATGAGGTGTAGAGGACGGAGAGCTGGTCATCATGAGGTGTAGAGGACGGAGAGCTGGTCATCACCAGGTGTAGAAGACGGAGAGCTGGTCATCACCAGGTGTAGAGGACGGAGAGCTGGTCATCACCAGGTGTAGAAGACGGAGAGTTGGTCAACACCAGGTGTAGAGGACGGAGAGCTGGTCATCATGAGGTGTAGAAGACGGAGAGCTGGTCATCACCAGGTGTAGAAGACGGAGAGCTGGTCATCATGAGGTGTAG